>JAMQGT020003762.1:0-110072 GCA_024447675.2 Pterophyllum scalare | reverse complement strand
CCCCCTGCTGCCATTATGTACAGGTATACCATGATTCCCAGCTCTTGAGCCAAGTGTCTTTATTGGTCAGTCCCAGGTGAGCCCAGGCAATTCACTGCTAGACAGGATCTGCTTTCAGCTCTTTATCAGAAGTGGGGCCAAGGTGTCCACGGAGAGGCTGGTGAGCTTTGTGTTGTTAATGGCACAGACAGTGTTCTTAGTGACTGGGAAGAGAGGAGGGAGAGGACCATTCGCTGCTCTGGAGCCTTGTAATTGCAAAGTGAATTCATCAGCACAACTGTCGCTCAGCTCCTCACAACAGAGATATTTATCTGAGCCAAAGAGAGGAACAGCATGACTTCAGTGGAAAAAGCTCTCAGGGAATAATGTGGTACTGCCTTAACAGGTAGAACATGCCACTAATGTTGCCAAGGTAAAGGATTTATAACAAAGAATAGTACCACTTAAAATTCATTAATGTGAAAAAGGCCAAATTTCAATGGAAGATTTCATTATAGATCTAAAACATCCATCCATGCATTCATCCCTGTGTCCCAACCTGCTTATCCGGGTTTGTGTCACGGAGCAGCAGTCTAAGAGGAGAGGCCTAGACCTCCTTCTCAATGGCCACCTCCTAAAGCTTATCTGTTCCCAATCTAGCCGAGACATGATCTCTCCAGTGTGACCCAGGTCTGCCCTTGGGCCTCTTCCCACTAAGACATGCCCAAAACACCTCAACTAGGGGGCATCTAGGAAGCATTCTAGTCACATGCCTGAACCACCTCAACTGGCTGCTTTTCAATGTAGAGTACTAGTGGCTCTACTTTCAGCACCCCACCCCCCAAAGTAACTGTGCTCATTACCCCATCTCTAATGGAGAGCCCAGCCACTCTATGTAGGAAGCTCATTTCCACTGCTTGTATCCGCAGTCTCATTCTTTCAGTTACTTTCAGAGCTCGTGGCCATAGGTGAGAGTAGAAACACAGATTGACTGGTAAATCGACAGCTTCATGCTCAGTTCCGTCTTCACCACAACAGGCTGGTATAGCATGCACATCACTGCATACATCATTCATTTTTCAATCTACTGCGTCAATCTCCTACTTCACTCCCCCCTCACTCATAAACAAGACCTTGAGATACTTAAACTGGATGATGACAATGATCTCAGACTTGAAGGTGCTGATTATCATCCTAGCCACCGCACACTCAGCTGCAAACCACCCTAATGCAAGCTGGAGGTCACCGCCTGATGAGGCCAAGAGAACCACATCATCTGCAAAGAGCAGAGATGTGATCCAAAGGCCAGATCTTCTATCACTAGGCTGCTCCTAGAAATTCTATCCATAAAAGTTATGAACAGAATCAGTGACAAAGGGCAGCCTTGGCAGAGTCCAACTCTTATGGGAACAAGTCGGACTTATTGCCGGTAGGCCAAGCTCTCGCTATGATTATACAGGAATTGAATGACCCACAGCAGTGGGCCAGTCACCCTGTACTCCCAGAGCACAACCCATGGGATGCTCTGATGGATGCGGTTGAGTCCACAAAACACATGTAGACTGGTTGGGCAAACTCTCACAGATGTTCCCAGGGTGCCTGAGTGTACCACCACTCTGGTCTACCAATATAGAGGCACTGTCTCAGACTTCCACACGATGTTAAAGAGACACAAACCTGGACATCCCTACAACATCCAGAACCTTTAGGAACTCAGGGTGAACCTCATCCACCCAGGGGCCTGGCCACTGGAGAACGTTTTGACTACTTCAGTGACCTCAGCCCCAGTGATGGGTGAATCATCCCAGACTGTTTCCAGTAAGATGGTGTGTCAGTGAGAATGAAGAGATTCTCAAAGTATTCTTTCCACTGTCTGACTATATACTCAGTTGAGATCAGCAGCACTCCATCCCCACAGTATACAGTGTGAGCAGGAAACTCCTTCATGATTCATCTGATGGTTTGCCAGAACTGCCTTGAGTCAAACCTAAAGTCTTGCTCCATGGCTTCACCAAACTCCTCCCGCATCCAGGTTTTTGCTTCACCTGCTGCTAGAGCTGCACTCTGCTTGGCCTGTCAGCACCTGTCACCTGTCTCTGGAGTCTCACAAGCCAACTAAGGTCAATAGAACTCTTCCTTCAGCTTGACAGCTCCCTTCACCTCTGGTGTCCACCATCTGGTCTGGGGATTTCCGCTGTGGTATCAACCATCTTACGGCCACAGCTCCATACAGCAATGGAGGTGCAGAAAATAGTCCACTTAGACTAAGTGCCCCTAGCATCCCTCAGGGTGCCGCTGAAGTTCTGCCGGAAGTGGGAATTGAAGATGTCATGGACCAGGGCCTCTGCTAGACACTCCCAACACACCCTCATGATAAGTTTGGGTGTGCCAGGTCTGTCCCGCATCCTCCCCAACCACCTTAACTCACCATCAGGTGGTGATCATTTGACAGGTCTGCTGCACTCTTTACCCAAGTGTCCAAGACATATGAATATCCAATTAATCCAACGAATATTAAAGTTCTGTTCAAGAATCCCAGTTTTCATTCATTAATTTTATTGTTAGAAGATATTATCCAAACCAAACCTACCACTGGTAAGACTGATCTATATTGTGTTTTTAATAATCTCTAGAGGCTGATGTAATGACACTGATGCCTTTTCATTTAGCTCCCCTTTACATGCTGTGCATGTCTCAATCAGTCCTATCTGTTGTCACTGACCTGTTCTTTGCCCACTGGTTTTCTATGTATGCACATAGAAGGGTGTGGTGTCCCAGAACAGAAACATGATGCCAAATACAAATGACTAAAACTGGAAATGACACTAATCTTTTGACAGGTGGTCATGTAAGCCTCATTGCCACGGTGCAAAGAGGAAATAGAGACTTTTAGCATTTCTGTTTCAAGCACAGAAACTATTTTTTATGATCTGGGTGGATACAAGATGATTCTTTTAGTTTGGTAACACACAAGACCTAAAGCAACATTTACTAATATAAAAGTGCCAAAGCTAAAACTGCAACCAGTAGTCACTTGGATTGAAAAAGACTTATGGCAAGATTAGCTGGCCATAATATTTTATTTTGTACAGTTAAAGTATAGGTGAAAACATCCACCACTGGACTTGCTCATATGGAACGTAACCCCTGATTTATGGAGTGGTGAAAGGACTGTGATGCATTAAAGTCTGAACTTAGTTCTTGGTTGTAAATGCATCATTTGAGACTACAATAACCTCCAGAGTGAAATCAGCTGGGCTTTTTTTTTCATTGCTAAAAAGAAATCCAGCTTATTGACAGAGAATGCACCTGCACCACCCCACCCCACCCCCATACTGCTCTCCAGAACTCATGCAACACCTCATGCAGGTCAGTAAAGTCTACACATGCAAACAAACACTGCACAAAAAAGGTATAGATTTACATATGCACATATATACACTGCTCAAAAAAATAAAGGGAACACTTAAACAACACAATATAACTCCAAGTAAATCAAACTTCTGTGAAATCAAACTGTCCACTTAGGAAGCAACACTGATTGACAATCAATTTCACATGCTGTTGTGCAAATGGAATAGACAACAGGTGGAAATTATTGGCAATTAGCAAGACACACTCAATAAAGAAGTGGTTCTGCAGGTGGGGACCACAGACCACTTCTCAGTACCTATGCTTTCTGGCTGATGTTTTGGTCACTTTTGAATGTTGGTGGTGCTTTCACACTCGTGGTAGCATGAGACGGACTCTACAACCCACACAAGTGGCTCAGGTAGTGCAGCTCATCTAGGATGGCACATCAGTGCGAGCTGTGGCAAGAAGGTTTGCTGTGTCTGTCAGTGTACTGTCCAGAGGCTGGAGGCCCTACCAGGAGACAGGCCAGTACACCAGGAGATGTGGAGGAGGCCGTAGGAGGGCAAAAACCCAGCAGCAGGACCGCTACCTCCGCCTTTATGCAAGGAGGAACAGGAGAGCACTGCCAGAGCCCTGCAAAATGACCTCCAGCAGGCCACAGATGTACATGTGTCTGCACAAATGGTTAGAAACCGACTCCATGAGGATGGTATGAGGGCCCGACATCCACAGATGGGGGTTGTGCTCACAGCCCAACATCGTGCAGGACGCTTGGCATTTGCTAGAGAACACCAGGATTGGCAAATTCGCCACTGGCGCCCTGTGCTCGTCACAGATGAACGCAGGTTCACACTGAGCACATGTGATAGAGCGTGACAGAGTCTGGAGATGCCGTGGAGAGTGATCTGCTGCCTGCAACATCCTTCAGCATGACCGGTTTGGCAGTGGGTCAGTAATGGTGTGGGGTGGCATTTCTTTGGAGGGCCGCACGGCCATCAGCCACCTCATCAGGAGCATGCCCAGGCGTTGTAGGGAGGTCATACAGGCACGTGGAGGCCACACACAATACTGAGCCTCATTTTGACTTGTTTTAAGGACATTACATCAAAGTTCGATCAGCCTGTAGTGTGTTTTTCCACTTTCATTTTGTGTGTGACTCCAAATCCAGGCCTCCATTGGTCACTAAATTTGATTTCCATTGATGATTTTTGTGTGATTTTGTTGTCAGCACATTCAACTTTGTCACAGAACAAAGTATTCAATGAGAATATTTCATTCATTCAGATCTAGGATGTGTTATTTGAGATGTTCCCTTTATTTTTTTGAGCAGTGTACAACCTCATTTGAATGCATGAAATTTAAACCAAGCTTAAATCAACATAGAAATGCTTGGATACAAAAGTGAAGACCCAGACACACAGGTTCAAGCACAGCCCGAGCTCTAAGAGGAGGACCTCTGCTCTATTCTGACAGCCATCTGTAAGCAATCTAAGCTCTTTGACCCATCTTCTTTTCTCCCAGGCCTGTTCTTCTTTCTTTCCTTCTTTATCTTTCTCTTCTACTCCCTTTTTGCCCTTGAACACACACATACCCACACAGACTCATCTGATTGATGAGTGAACAGCCTATCCCATGCACAGTTCACTGTCCCATGCAATTACAAAACAACATGCAACTTCAGAGATTTTGCTGGGTTTTAACATAATGGCAGCACATTTGATGGTACACAGGGACAGTCTTGATATCTAACATTTTTAGCCAGTACATATTCTTCTTTTAATATAATACAATCAAATAATAAAGAGGCTGGGAGTAGGTATGCTGGTGATGAAAAGAAAAAAAGCAGTAGAAAATGATTTTAAAGGGGTTTATTTTGCCTACATAGCTTTTTAAATTAATGCAATATGAGAATAGAGTTACAGTTTGACAAATTAAAATACAAAATGGATTAAGTGAAACTAAAAATCTGCTTCATTTTTTCTGTAAAAACCTTGATGAGTAGCATGCGGAGGACAAATCTGCTTTCCACATGGTCATTCAGAGACTTTCACATGCACAAAAAAAGGAGAAACAGCATTGTCACGTGTTTGTGCACCGAAGGGTTTACTTTTATTGTACTCAGAAAGAGCCCACATCAGTAGTAACAAATTTCTACTTCTTACACTGCCATTATTATAGGATTTCTTTTGTCTTCTTCCCCAGTGTTCCCAGTAGGTCGTCTGGTGTGAGAAGAGAAGGATCTAGAAGCTGAGATGAGAGCAGAGGGCACAGAGGGAAGGCATCTGCACGCTTGTTGATGGGACAGAGACAGGATGGAGCAGAAAAATTAAGAAGTTCCTGAGTTTTGTAAACGAACAGAAAAAATGGAAAAGAAAAACAAAGTGGCGCCAAAATATTTGCACTTTCTTCTCCCTATGTTTGACATTTTATTTGTTTTTACTTTTTTTCCCCTCTCGAAGTGACTGAAAAATATCTAGGTAAGAATGAGAATATATTTGCAAAGATATGACCAGGCTCACCACAGGAAGAGCAAGTATGTGTATATTACCACAACTCCCTGTGTCAAGTCGGATGTTTTGATTCCTTTTCTCTGTCCTCAGATAACACGAGGTACTAATACATGTTTTTTGCAGTGTGAATTAAACTTACTGGCCCTTTGCTACAAAAAGCACATAAGTCAGTGGCAACACATAAAAGAGGATCTTGCAGTGAGTCACATACAGGCCGAATAGTGCTCGTTTAAGATATATTCTAAAGAAGATCTACAAGTGAGTCTAGACCAACTAAAACAAATGTGTAATGTTGTATGTGAGCATGCAATATTATGTGAATGGCATGTATTGGAATTAAACTGTGAGTTGAGTCTATGGAGTCTAATTTATCAGCACAGAATTAGCCGCATGAATCCTCTTGCATTGTATAGACCCTTCTAGATACATTAACATTTTGGATATCTGTTTTTTTTTCAAGTCTCACACACACGTGTCGGGCGGGGCTAGCGTCATAGGCGTCATTATTTTACCTGCTTACTTTTTCTACAATCTAAAACCAATGCAAGAACACTCTTCTCCACGTATTACTAATTTATTTCCACACTCTGTAGTAACAAAAAACAGAACAAAAATACAACCTGAATTCCCCAAATGTTGGGACGCTATGTGAAATGTAAATACAAACAACATGCAAAGATTTGCAAATCTCTTAAACCCATATTTCATTCACAATGAAATATAGAAAACATATTGAATGTTTAAATTGAGAAGATTTTTTTTCTTAAAGCTCATTTTAAATTTATTGGTAGCAACATCCCTCACAAAAATTGGGACAGGGCCATGTTTACTGTTGTGTAGCGTCCCCTCTTCTTTTAACAGCAGTTTGTAAATGTCTGGGAGCTGAGGAGACCAGTCACTGGATTTTTGGGGGAGGAATGTTCCTCGCTTGTATGACATAGGATTCAAGCTGCTTAGTAGACCTGGATCTTCTTTGTTATGTTTTTCATTTCATAGTGCACCAAATGTTTTCATTTGGTGAAGGGTCTGGACTGAAGGCAGGCTGTTATGAAGATATGCTGTTAATCATAGCTACAGGGTATGGTTTACCATTGTTTTTCTGAAATGTGCAAGGCCTTCACTGAAAAAGATGTCTTCTGGATGTTGCTCTAAACCTCTATATACCTTTCAGCATTGATGGTGCTTTTCTAGATGTGCAAGCTGCCAATTACATACAATTACTAATGCACCCCATATCATCAGAGATGCAACTTTTGAACTGAGCAGTAATAATAAGTCAGATGGTCTCTCTCCTCTTTAGTCTGGAGGACTCAGCATCTGTGTTTTCCAAAAGTAATTTGAAATTTGGATTTATGTGACCACAGAACAGTTTTCCACTACTGATCTTTGGCCTTGTCTCTTGCACACAGAGATTTCTCCAGATTTTCTTAAACTTTTAGATGATGAGATATTCAAACCCTTCACAATTTTACATTGAGGAACATTCTGAAATTGTTCCACAATTTGTAAATATAGTTTTTTGCAGATTGGTGAAACTTTGCCTCTCTAAGATACTCTTTTTATACTCAGTAATGTTACTGACCTGTTGCCTCCATCCCAGCTTTTTTGAGACATGCTGTTGCCATTACATTAAAAATGAGCTAATATTTTTCATGAAATAGCAAAAAGTTTCAACACGTGATGTTGTCAGTGTTCTATAATGAATAAAATACTGGTTTATGAGATTTGCAAATCACTGCAAATCTGTAACGCGAAAGAGTCTCTAAACACTCCAACATTTCATACAGTATGCCCATACAACTTTACACTATTGCACCCAATGGGAGATATTTCAACATGTTAACACAAAGGTCGTAATATGAACAAACAGTATTAACATAATTAAAGATTTTAAGAACTCAAACCCCTGAGACAAACAACTCTAAATGGAATAGAATATAATTGAATGCCTTCATTGTCATTATACAGAATGTACAATGAGATTGGAGATAGCCTGTTGCCCCCATCCTAGCCTTATAAAGTTGTTAGTTGCCTTTTAGGTTAAATGTCCACAAAGGCATTTTTAGTGCCAAGGGATTGTGCAAGCTTTCTTATTTGATGGGCAAGCTATTAGACCTTGTAATAATAGATGACTGACAGGTGTTCCTCTACAGCCAGGTAGCACCATGTAAACACTGAGCTGCACCTAAAATCCTTTTGATGAGTGCACACCAGGACAAAACTAAAAAAATATGTTACTAAAAAAAAATATTTTTTACGCTATGCAGTAGCTAAATCTATTTTCATTTTAGACTGATAGTGGTTAGTTTTTTCCCCAAGTTTCCAGAGGCACTTCTGCACCAGGTACCTCTGGTTTGTTTAAATTAGCATAGACCTCAACTTTATTTTAATGAGGAGCTGGCAGACTTAATGTCGCATCATCCCAGCTCAACACTGTGCAACCAGACCACTGCATTGCTGTTTACACTGACAGTGAATGGGAAGTGTGAAAACCATGCCATCATAGGTGTAGCTGACACAGAGCAGCATTATCGTTCCATCTGAAATCTAATACATCTGATAATAATCACTTGTTTTTGCTCTGCTTTGGCCTCGACCACCTTTTGGAAAGATATATGCTTTGTACTAATGGACAGTATGAGGGTGCTTATCAGAACTTCAGTGGAAGAAGAACTATAGATTACAATGGGAGCTGCATAACTGAGATTTGTGGGTGTTAGTGATCAATTGTTACAATACATTTAATTTAAAGCTGAATAGGAAGAAGAGATTCATTAATGCAGCTTAAGTGAAGGCCACAAATCATGCATCCCATTGTTTTATGTGTAAGTCATTTTGCAAGTTTTGTTACACTTTACTATTATAATATTAGTGTTCATTTTCTACACAATCTGCTACAGTAATGGTTTTTGTAATGCTGTCTTCTACTGTTTACTGATCCAATTTGAACAAATATTTGACTCTGGTGGGGATTCTAGTTTTCATAACAGATTACATTCCAGGAAAGAAGTTTTAAATATTATTAGTTTCAGAGAAAAACGGCTCCACAGTTGACTAAATCCAACCAGTAAATAGAGTAAGGAGTTTACATGGCTCAGTATCTTGTTAATCTCAGCCCATTTCATCTGTCATAGCCACGCTTACCTTGCCTACTGCAAGCAAGATGTGGCATGGTAGGTCATAGAGTAAATATTGGAATCTCCCCAGTAATATCAGACTATGTTGTGTGTATGTAAATACAATTATAGTCTGACCTCAAACAGCTGATGTCAGCCTTGGTCTCTGAAACACTTAAAACTACTCATACTGGAGACTTTTCCACTTTATGTAAGACACCGCAGTAAGCCATTTAAAATACTCCCTGCATGTCGGATAAATGCTAATATTTTCTGAGCAGTGAGAGGAAAAAAAACTCCAGAGTCTTGGAATGTAAAAAATAAAAATTGAATCCTCACATTTGGGAACAATTGGAGAATCGTGCCTTTGCTGTTGTGGTTTGAATACTTTGTATTTGCTTTGAATTGTATTCCCCAATAGTCACTGCAGTGGCTCACAATTATGAGACAAAAAACAAAAAGGCTCCTTTTGTAAATATGTACAATAAGCTTTGTTTTACTAAATGCCACTGTGGGGGTGTATGATTGTTCACTTACTTCACTGTCATTCTGGCTTATTGCAAAAAGATATGCTTTTCTCTCTGTTTACATCATGTCAAACATTAGGCTGTTACAGTAGCTAACTCACAACATGGAAATGCTTAGGCGAGACTGTATGTTGTCAGCTCTGAGGACTGTTTATTTTAACTATGGTGAGGTTATTTTACTATTTCAGTTTGCGTTTTAAGAGTCCCGTCTTCATCACTATACATAGTCAAGACTGTATTTGTGCAGTATCTGGTGCTTAATATGCTACAATCACAAGTCCAGTTGCATGTAATTTAAGCTGGACAGTTATGCCAAGAAACCAGAAAAGAAACCAGTCTTTCTTTGAGGGCTGTGCAGTCTCTCCTGAGTGCCTGTTTCAATCCAGGTTTGAACACAGTGGGCTTATGTGTGTCTGCTGAAGTGCTTCCAGACGCTGCAGAGCTGCAAATCACATGCAAGATCTAAAACAACCCAACAGGCTGGTAATCACTACAAATCATGATGGGAAAAGCGTCAGTGAAGGAGGCTTGTTGATGACTGTCAGCTTGATAGGAAAATTCAGATTTAAATTTTTTTTGTTTTGTTTTTGCACTTCATAGGGTTGTCAAGATCATCCAAATGTGTTGTGATAATGTTTCCAATTTGTAGCCAAGGAAATTAGATCCCGTTGAAAATAAAGCATTGAGATGTGTTATTTTTTGAATAAAAATGATTCATGTGGATCGTGTGGCTTTGGGTGCTGCTGTTTGCCCAAAAGCGTTGACATCTTCAAACTTGTGTCAAAACAGACAAAAGCGAAATGAAAAGAGCTTAAAGGAAAATGTGCTTTTTAAATTTTTAAATTAACCGATGGAGTCTAAACTGATAAAAATGCACATTTATGAGGTGCATCTTGGCACACAGCAGTAGCTTCCACCTGGGTTGCATCACTCTTCGATACTTCATGCTGTTTCCCACCTTAAGTGTGACATAAATTTCAAGCAGCCATCTAGAGGCCCTGTATTTGGAAGAACTGCAAAGAAAAACCTCTCAGAGATTTGTTATTTAACACCTCACTGCTGTATGAATGGAGAGAAGAACTGAATTCAGCAACGAGACACTTGAAATCTTGAATGATGCATTCATTAATCTCGTACAGTCACATCAAGAAAATTAGTTACTTAGAGTTACTGTGCACCACTGGTTAGACTCATCCTAGTAGTCCTATAAACATGGAAGTGTTTTTAAAAGCTTGACAATGATGCTAGAAAACAACATGGAAATGATCCTGATAGTGTTTTACATCACATCTTCTTAAACCATACTTATTCTGGGGAGTCGAAAAGCATTTAGAGCTGTTAACAGACGACGAGCTTTCTGAAAGGAGGGAGAAGGAGTTCAATATTGACCCCAAATGGTGAAGATTGTTCACTGCAGGCTGAAGCTTCACAATCTGAATCCCGTTATCCATGTCTGCACAAGGAGTTTTCACGTATCAAGCAAGCCAACTGAATTTAATAAACTGAAATATTCTAATAAAGATACTGTTTTTGCTTAATTTCTCTGCAGACTCGTGTATTTTGTGTTTTTATTGTTTAATGTGAAAACTAAAAGACCACATCACAAGCCGCTGGTGGAATTTCCTGCTGATATAAAAAAAAAATTAATTGTCCCCATGTTTGAATGTTGAAACCTGCTATGTACAATTATTTGTGTGTGCTACCCTGATTTAGTGATGATACTTCAAAGGTGCAGATTTTATTAGCTCATGATGGGAGGAGGAGGGCTTGTGGTGAGATTGCTGGTGAAGGGTGGTGGTGTGGTTTGAAAAACGGTAAAGGGGGATGCAGGGAAGGGAGAGGGCTGGTATCGCAGATGAAATTGGAGCCAAGAGGCAGCTGCAGTACATCTGTCTTGTACTGACACATGTGGCATTTGACTTCCAGTGTGAAGTTCAAAAGAGTTTTATAATGACGCAGCTGCTTAGGGATGTATGTGCGTGTGTGTTAGTGTGTGCGTTTTCTCTCCTTTGTTGAAGGTGGGGAGAAGGGTAGGCAGGTTGCTGGCAGGGTTTCATAGGTGAAGGCTGGAATTTGGATTTTTGTAAGTGACTTGGGCAGAACAGAAGCTGAACGATGTTTTAGGAGTTTTAGTTTTGCGTTATCTAACTTTCTTAAAAGAGGGGGTCGTTTCTAAATCCTTTACATACTATTTGAGTGATGCAATCTTTTTTTTTTTTAATTACTTATCCAATTCACGATAAGAGGTTAAGAAAGTGGATGGATGGAATCTTTTGGTTCTGGACTTGGAGTTAAGACATCATCTTGAATTTCTGAGAATTTACACAAGTGATTGTTTTACAGCAGTGTTGATAGTGCAGCTGACAGGAATGCATTCCAAAACAATTTCCGTAATGATCTAATGACTCGTCTATTTACAGGCATTATGTGTGGAAGAAATCAGTCCATGTAGTAGTTGTCCAATACAGTTACCCACCATCTAATATTTCCCACATGTTTTGGTAGTGATGAGTAAATTTGTGCATTTTTATCTTCCTTTGGTGCACTGAAACGCTTAGAAACAGATCAAAACCACCATTACAGGTAATTTAGAGAGAGCCATTAGCTTCGGTGATAGCGAAACATTAGCGGTGGGGGATGATGGTGCACACCGCTCACCATTTGTGCCCTTGTGTGCCTGCACAGCACCTGCCCAGCTGCTTGACTGCAAGGTCAAGGGGTTGCCTTCCAGGAGGCCAGGGCTCAGGGGTGAAAGGTCATGTTCCAGACAGGCGTATCCACACTCTGATTAAGAACTCAGCTGCACAGAACAGAACAGAGCTTGCAGGTGGATGATGCATTTACCCCTCCACCCCCGCCCCCCCAAAAAGACTTCTCATTTGTGCTCAGAACTTCTAAATATAAGTATTTGCATGACTAGCTCTCCCTTGCAAATCAAGAGTACCTTAAAAAAAAGTGTTCCAATTATTGCAAATTTCACTTAAAAAAAAAAACAAACGCAAGGATTTTTTAAATCACTCTGAAGAAAGCACAAATTCTATTTTGCTGTATCAAATGAGCAATCTCATGTACTCTAACCTCTCAAAATAATCACAATAAGGTAAACAAAAGTTAAACACTATGAGATTCCAGTAATTGAAAAACTTTAAAATCAAAGAGCTTATAAGAAATAGTTTTTAAATATGAAGATGGAGCTGTTTAAAGTATAAGGTTTAACTGAAGTTCATTGTGTTCAATCTATAACAGAAAGCATTTCACCTATGACTCAGTGTAGTTGGAATTATCTGCTTCTCATCACCTCCAGGCTCCAGGGGCCACTTAATATTTATTTGTATGCATTCAACTTGAAATTAATGATAGAAATTGTTTTCAAATGATGTGGATTATGCTGAGTGTGGGAAATGTTTACAGGATTCATATTAATTTGGCTCGTGGATCTCGGCAATGAAATACACTAACGGGCCTTGTGGATTCGAGACAGGTGTGTGGTTAAGGTAACATGATATCCTCATAAAGATACACTTATAACCTGCATTTTATTAGTGGAGATACATTCTGAGGGTACATATAGCACATATAGCATGTACAAGTAGGTGTATTTACTGAATTCCAGCACACAAACAAGCGCAGAGATAAATATAATTGCACGCTGAGTTGTGCAACAGTTATTCAATACGACTGGATTGGATTAAATATTAATGACACCATGTAAAAAAAACAGGATGTACCAAAAAGAATGGAGCAATTCACTTACTGAAAATAAAGCAATAGAATAATGACATTAGGCTTTTAAGTGTGATATGACTTCAAAGGTGAAAACTGGAGATGAGTTCATATTACCTGCAACATTCACACAATCATAAAGTTTATTTGCATGACTATTAGAACCACAAGAGACCTAATTATGCAAACATCAGACCACAATGACTTCAACCCTTAATGCTCCATGTGTCCCATTTCGTACATTTTTTCTCTTTAACCACCATCACCGTGGTTTGGCGAGCACTGGAATGTGTGTCATAGTTTCTCTCTCAGCTCCATGATAGATTAGCAGGGACCATTTTAGAGCAGTTAAACACCCAAAGGCAAAAAAACAGCATGTACCCAAAACCACAGGAAAAAGGTGACCCCATATGACCACGAACTTGCATTTCTGTGTACAGGAGCATATACCTCATCTTGGTACTGTCTGTAAAAGCCTTGAGGCCCTAAATTGTCACAGCATTGTGTGATGGGTGTTGCAGTTTCCATCCATGTTGGCACTACAGTACATATCACTTCTGCAGCAGCAGTTCTTGACCCATAATGTCCAATTAATTAACCTTCTGTTGCTATTTAATTTTGTTGCTTTGATTCAAGTCCTCTACAGCAATGTGTTCCATAAGGCAAACCATGAAACAGGATAGGACACAGATTTATACTTCTAACAGACTCCATCCTGAAAAACTACCATCCACAGATGTGTGTGTCATTTGAGGGATTCCAAGAAGGAAAATGCTACCAGGTGCCTCAAGAACATATCAGCCAGAGCATGGGAAACCCTGCAAAGAATGCAATACAGCCTCATGATGATGATGCAGACGTTTAGGCTGTGATAAACATTAGCTAAATGCACTATAACAATGTTTATTTTTTACTTAACTCTTTCCATGCTTCATAAACATGATTACAAACTGAGGGATATGTCCTGAAAATACTTTTGTTTGTTTTAATCATTACTCTTTTTTGGTAACTTTCACATTTAACTGTCAGTTTTGAGTTAGGTCTCTCTGCAACACACACACACGTGCGCGCACACACACACCTAAAATCAGTGGCTGAGTTATTGCCAAAATTCAGAACTCCAGGTGGTCCCTTTTAAGATTCTGACTTGAGAGCAGTTTTGCTGTTTTGAAAGTAATCCGAGGTTTTTGGATGCAGCAGACCCAGAGTCAGTGGGAACTCAGGATGTCAATCAGCTGATTCATGAGAACCAGAGGAGGCCCACAGCTGGCATTTTATCAGGTATGCCCCAAATTCACCATCTGTGTGTGACTTCATCACTGTGGTCACTGGTACAATATGTATGTATGTATGTGTGTGTGTGTGTGTGTGTATGTGGGTGGTTTCAGCTGATCGTTTAGATACACAGTCATATCTGAAACTCAGGGATGAAGAAGGGATTGTTGTACGGCACTCAGGAACGGAGGTGAGGAAAACATTATGTAGATTAAAGTGTTAATATAGATATGTTGTTTGCATTCTATACAGTCTTTTTTGGCAACTTTTGCTTCTGGACAAAACAAGCAGTCTGATTAATGCAACAGTGCAGTTAAGTTGGAGAGAAGCAAAAAGTGTGTGCATACAGCAAGTATATTTTTTTTTATACATCCTTGCTTTGTTTTGGTTTGATGAAACATGAAACGTTTTGTTGTGATGCAGGAGGGAGATTACACGAGTTTTAAAGTTTTAAAACTTCAAGTCTCTGTTATAATTTGTAATTCTATTTTGGATTTTTTTTTTTTATAATTTTGTGTCAAAATCCTATGCAACTACTACTGCTCCCACTAGACATTAATTCTTTACTATCTGATTTTCACAGAAAATAAACCTAGAAGAAAATAAATGCATATAAATCCTGAGGAACGATACACCATCTCAGACTAACAAATGGCATCCCAGGAGGTTTGTTTGAATCAACCCTTTTCTATGAATGAACATGGTCTTAACAGAAGGGGCAGTAGCACTTACTTGATTAAAACTCTGGAACTTCTTGCCAATGTGTAAAACTCTTGTGTTTCTTGCCGAGCTTGAAATAGTCACAGGATTGCACTTGTTGCTGGAATCCTGGAAGGGATCAACAATGCTAGTCACTGAGCTGAGGTCATAAGGTCAGAAGTTAGCACTGCATAGAGGATTTGGATGTAAAAGTACAACATATATTTTTAATAATTTAGCTTAATCCTAATTATAGCTATAATCCATTTAACTTTACAGATTATTCTTTTTTTATGTTTGTAGTCAATCAAAAATAAGAAAAAATAAGAATGCAAAGGTTAAAAAGACCTAATTAAGAACCATTTAAAACATTTTATTGTTACTTTAAGGGGTAGGATTATCCTATACTAGTTATCAGTTACAAAGTAAAGAAATAAATGGTGCTAACCTCAATCGCATGACTGTTGTAGAGCCATTTGACAGTCACGCTCGTGACCTCCATCCTGGGAGTGGTTCTTGGCTCCCTACAGATTGGCTACCACACCGGCAACGTCAACGCTCCAGCCAAGGTGAGCAGAACCTGCATCAGCTGAGTTACATGCAGTTATAATGTTTCAAACTGTATTACAAGTGTAATGTGTAAATTAAGATCTTTACAAAAAAATGCAAATAAATGATAAAAATGCATATGCATTAATCAAGAGGATTATTATCACAAGTATAAAACTGCACAAAAACATAACTCCAGACATCAAAAAGTCCTAGTCTGGCTGATATTCCATAAAAGGCCTACATTGTCCAGATATAACAGTTATGCAGAAGGGAATGCTGGAAAGCATGCTGCCTGTCAAACAAATATTACAGAGCCTCAATAAAGCACTAAATAAGGTAACTCTGTCTCAGCTGCAGACTTGGCTCCCTTCTTTGGAGGGATTTTCCATTTTCACAGGTATACTACTCTGACTTTACAAGAAGAGCACAGCTGAGCAGGTGCCAATATGTGGCTGTTTTGGATTTGTACGGGGGGTGTGTGTGTGTGAAAATGTTGTCATAGTAAAGTCAGTGTGAAGATTAATGGGTCTAGCTTGAACAGTATGCATCTATGGTGTGAATTTGAACATCCTAGGTCATATCATTCGAGTTATTGCGCTCACAACATTTTCAGAAAACTTCACCCCTGACCTTTACCCTTAGGTCAAGGTCACCGAAATTGGAACGCATCTGAGATTTTTTAGTAAATGCATCTATGTATGGTGTGAATCTGTACATCCTCGAGCTATGGGCAATGTTAAAGTCCTTGTGGCGCAGACCCCACCACCGCTGTGATCGGTTCAAATCATTCAAAATTAACAAAGAACAAATACACCAACACCTTTCTTTTTTTACTTGCGCAAGGAGGAAAAACCTCGTCCTCTGAGCTCTCGAGTCAAGGGAAGTGACCTTTCACTGAACGAAGAGGAAGTGGTCTCCTGAGCGTCAGCTTCCTTGCAACGGTTTTATTCCAGACTCTCACAGTAAAATCACGTGGGTTACATTAAACTCAGTTTACAGCATGTAATAAACAGCATTCTTGGCTCTTTCCTTACCATATATGGTAAAAGCATACCGTGGAATGTGTATACGTTAACATGGTGTACGTGACATATGTGAAAGTCCGTGTCTTATATGCATCTTATATGTGTGAATGTGTTTCCTGTAAGTGTAATATAAAACTAATAAAACAGAAGATGTGATAATTTCAATGTAAACAGAAGAAAGTTTACACAATAATTCTAACAGCTGCCGATGCCACGGCTATGACAACACCACTACTTTTTCTTCAACCGAGGAAACGGAGTTAAAAATGAACAAATGAACACATTTAGTCTTAAACTTTCTACATTCTCCACTGAAAATCCTAAAAACGTGCTTGCAATGTAACTTAAGTAACTCATAGAGGAAGTTTTTCTGCAGCATATAAGTGATTTAGAACATTGGTCATCCATTAAAAAAAACAGGAATAAAAATACTACATTGTAAATCCTCCTGCGCATGAAATATGTAATTACATCTATTTACTGTATCCCTTTGCTGATTAGATTATTGAAGAGTTTTTCAACCACACCTGGAGAACCAGACACAACCAGTCAATGCCAGATCACAGTCTGACTCTCCTGTGGTCACTCTCTGTCAGCATAAAGGACTTTGGAGCCTTACTGGGGTCACTGGGAGTCAAATACCTGGCAGATTCTTATGGCAGGTAAGAAGAGATAAGACAACAAAACTGAGTTTTGTACAGTTTCCACCAGTATTTATTTTTTCTTTTCTCATAAATTCTCTTGTCTCCTCCAGGCGTAACTCCATCCTGATAGTTAACTGTCTGTCTGTGGTGGGAGCATGTTTGATGTTTGCCTCCAAAGCCAGTGAGTCATTTGAGGTCCTCATCCTTGGACGACTGGTGTTTGGTCTGTTCTGCGGCCTGGTGATGAGCCTTAACCCCCTCTATATCCAGGAAGTGTCTCCCACCAATCTCAGAGGGGCATTTGCTACACTGAACCAGGTGTCCCTCGCAGCAGGCATCCTGGTGGGAATGGTGAGTTGAACTTTAATTCACAATTGACTTGCTTTTTAACCACTCCTTTGCAGCAGCAGTTTCAAGAAGCAATGCTCATTACATTCCATGACAGATAAATCATGATTTATATGATACACGGGTGTCAGTGTAGATTCTCAGTCATCCAGGTCATGGCAGTCTCAAGGCTAACAATGGGTGACACTGGGCACATCCATCAGGACCCTGCAACAAAAGGAACATACAAGCTCTTAAAACATGTGGTTATCCCAAGTGGGTCTTCATCCAATCAGCTCCACTGTGAACTACCATCACTGAACAGAGGTTGTGGCTTATGACACCAGTTTTCAGTCACTTACAATGCAGTCCTGAGATCCTTTCCCACGTGCCTCAAACCCCACTCACACCTTACTTCAGGTGACCTCCAAAGAGGACAACCCCCACTAGGGTTTAAATACCTGTGACTCTCCACCTTTTGGCTTGAGAACTGAAGAAGGCTCTTGGATAAGATGGTGAAATATCTTCAAAAAAAATTTAAAGAAATCCAGTCGCCTTTTTTTCAAGCTCTTGAGTGATACATGGATATGACATGAAACTTGTTTTTTCTTGTGTGCTGCAGGTGGCTGGTCTGGAGATATTGTTGGGCACTGAGCATGACTGGGCCATGATGCTGTCCCTGTCTCTCATCCCGGCCCTCACACAGTATGTGATCCTACCTTTCTGTCCTGAGAGCCCCCGCTACCTGCTAATCAACCAGCGAGAAGAAAGCAAGGCAAAAAGTGGTGGGTCCACTTTTTGATTTAGTTTTTCATATTACATTACTGGTCATAATATTTCCAATAAGTCACTGTCTCTCTAAAGAGATTACACTTTGTATTATGATTAGTTAGCTTTTTAAAATTTTTTTTTTTTACGAGATTACCAAGTGAGTTCTAGAAATCTAAATGTAAAACGTTACACTTTAATCGCTCCTTAAAATATGTCGCAAGTTGCTGTTTTAACCCTGCAGCTCTGCTGAGGCTGAGAGGCAGAACAAACGAGGTGTTTGCGGAGCTGGATGAAATGAAAGAGGAAGCTGCTCACACTCAGAGCGGTGTCACCATCCAGGAGTTCTTCACGAAGCGCACCTACAAGCAGCCGATCATTATTGTCCTGATCATAAGCCTGGGAAGCCAACTCTCTGGATTCAATGCGGTCAGTCATAAAATCCACTTTGTGTGAAAAATGTTGATCCTGTCCTCAACTTTAGCTTCATGAAGTGATCATTAGACAGGATGGAGTCCTAATTTATTGGCTACCCAATTATTATCTTGCCCGAGGACACTTCAGACAGCAGGAGCCAAGTTGATGGCATGGTCTACCACCTGAGCTACAATCACCTAACTGCTGTCAAGAATTACTAATAATATATACGTTCACTCGGCAAAGCTTGAGCACACACATGGACAGGCTGTACCACACAAGAGACCTTATTACTGGAAGATTTTTAGAGACTTTTGGAGCCTGTCTCAAGTCTCAAGGGGGCATTCAAGGAATCCCATTTTTGGCACTTTTGCATTGCTTTTATCTCTTTCTCAGTTTTGCACAGTTGCTGAAAACCTGAGAAGATTTTGAGGCAATAGCTTCATTCCTGAAAACACTGAAAGACTTCTCCTTTACCCATTAATCTAAATACATTCCTGTGCTTTTCTTCCAGATAATCAACTATTCCACCAAAATGTTTCAGGCCAAGTTTGACCAGGCCAAATATCTCACACTGGGTGTGGGGGCTGTCAATCTGACGTTTACTTTGGTAGCAGTGAGTACAAAATCTAGTGCTGATCTTTTATATTGCAGTTCAGCATCCCCTTGTGAGTGTGAGTTTTCTGTAAGCGTAACAAACTTATGTAAAATATTTAATGGACTGCCCAACATAATCAGTAAATCAGCTGTGTTGTCTTGTTGATTTTGTCACAAAATGCATCAAAAATTCTTGCAAGGGGTCTAAGTTTTGTCATTATTTTTTCACGAATGGTTTAACAGCATTGACCACAGCGGGATAGAGTTGCATTTTAATTCCAGTGTGTTGTTTTTTCCTCTGTAGTTCTTCCTGATGGAGAGGGCAGGGAGGAGGAGGTTGCTCCTGACTGGGTTCATCTCCATAGCAGTGTGCAACTTAATCATGACCATAGTCGATTCTGTCCTGGTAAAATCATCTTTGTGTGTTTGTTTCCACTTGTGCAGGAAAAGTTATGTGCTGGTTTTGAATGCATATCAAACGTTTGAAAACCCCGAAGTCTGAGCTTGTGAAATGATCACATGGATAAAATTACAACAAACCATGATGTATCATGGAGAATGTTTGAAATGGTTTAAACACATTTATACTGTTACAGTTACTCCCCCACCAACCTGACACATTTCTACATGCAACAAAACCCCACAACATAACCTACAACCATCCTTCCAACTTCTCATTCCACTGTACAGTATTTGGTCCCAGAGCTCCGAAGCCTACAAGTCCTGCTGGTTTTCTGCCTGACTGCAGCCTATGAGCTGGGCCCAGGTCCGATCTCCTGGTTCATTGCTGCTGAGCTGTTTGACCAGCCTGGCAGACCTATAGCCATGGCCTTCAGTAGCCTGCTCAACTGGGGAGGGAAGTTTGTTCTGGCACTTCTCTTTCCTCCATTACTGGTGCGTAACACTTACACAGTTGGCCTGGATGCTGTATGACCAAGCAGGGGTCATACAGCACGCAGGGGAAACTTTAGAACTGGATTTCTCGTTCACTTTTGTGAGTTTACTTACACCTCAGAGACATAACCTTTAAACACAGGCTGTAAATCTGCTCCATCTGTTTTTCTACATACATGTATCTATACTAAAACATATAAATCTACTGCTAAATCATTTTAATACAGCTTGAAATAATTTAATAAGTAATTAAATTTCAGTTAACAAAGGAAGCATCTGGTCCCTATAGTGCAGCAAAAATGGCAGCCAACCTGAAATTAAGACCAGTGAACCAAATCAGTGCCTTTATCGTTTGCTTTCTTTCCTTCTCTTTTCAACATTATTTTGCTCTTGTGGTATGAGAGTCTTATCTCAAGTGACCATTCGCAGGTAAGCAGAGGTCAAATAAAAAAATTTAAACAGGATTTCTGCCTGTCTCTCTCATACAGAAAATCTGCGGTGCTTATGTCTACCTCCTTTTTATGATCCTGGCTCTGCTCGCCTTCACCTTCACCTGGATTCGCCTACCGGAGACCAAGGGTCGTACATTTGATGACATCGCGGAGGAGTTCAGAGGAGCAGAGGGCATCCCATTGTACAATAAGACTGGATTCAACACTTTCACCTGAGAAACCCATCGCTTTTTATTGATTCTGGCTGATGATCAAAGTGTTAAAGAGTCAGTTTACAACATAAAACTGGGTTACACATGTAGTGCTCAAAGCACTGAAAACTCTTTTTTAAAAATAAATATCCTAGTCCAGAAATCTTAATATCTTTAACAAAAAAACAAGCAAACCCCCCCCCCCAAACAATTCTGATCTTAATTTTAGGTATACTGACTCTTTATCTTGGACCTTAATTGATTAGCGATTTCTGGTAAATTTACAGGTCTACTGATTATAATATTTAAAGTCAATGACAGTTATAGTCAATGACATATTTATCCTGCGTGTAATGAGGCAATTTGTAGCCATTTTGTTGTTATTTTGCAAAAGCATCAGTGGAGATGGTGTACATAATTAAATAATGAAAAAGTCTGCAACACATTCTCTGCAAAGCTCGTGAAGAAGCCGGATTTGTTTTCTCACCCCCCCCCCAAAAAACCCACTTTTTTTTTTAAATTAAACGCACAAGCTGTAATGTGACACAACAAAATTACACACCAAAATTTTCAAAGTTCCTTTAAATTTCTGTTCTCTATGATATGACAGTTATTTCTGATAAATATGCAAATTATACTGTAAAAAAAAAAATTTAACTGCTGTTGTGATTGAGAGCTCCAAATAGTCACGTTTTATTGCATATCTCAAAGTGATTATATGGCAAGTGTCCTTTTAAATATACTGTCCAGTCTAAGTTCAAGGCACCATCTGTACCTGATCTCCCATCGAGTCTCCTTGAGGTTTGGTTCTCAGCTGTGCAGCCTTAGAATTCATTATTCATGTGTGAAAATCGCACGTATCTCTGAACTGTTTATATTTGTAAGATGTCTGAAAACCAACCACAGCTCTGAGGATAAATATGTGATCCTGCATGATCTACTTTGACTCACACAGACCGCAGAGGGAGTGAGACCAGGTGATTAGAGGACAAGTTTGGGCTTTAAAACACCAGGGGGTCAGAATAAAATTTTAATGAATAATGCTGTTCTTGTCCGTTCAGAGTCAGTTTCTAATAACTCAAAAACACAGAGCCAGAACTCTGTCAGCTTGTAAAGTCTGGTCTCATTTGTCTCGGGAAAGCTTGCTTTTCTTTTTAGAAACACAAGCAAAGGTTACTGAGACCATGATTTTTCCATAAAAAGGCAGAGATTCAAATGAGAATGTGGTTTTTAAAAAATACAACACAGGATTTCATTTAATTTTCCATCATTTTCTGTTTAAAAATATGACAACAGTGCCATCTACTGGACCAAACCGTCTCTCGTTGTTCATCAATAAACTACATGAAGGTATATGTTGGTAAAAGCAGCAGTTTTATGGGTTGCAGAGACCAAAGTCACTGGTGCAGAGAAAAAAGCAGACAACTGATCAAGTGGACAGCACAGTGGAAAGGAGACAGGAAACTATTTTCAGATTCCTGTGTGTGGATTTCATTGTTTTGGAAAACACACGAGTTACTACTAGCAGCTGTAAATAAATAAAGTCACTCCTAAATTGTTATAATCTTTAAATTGTATTGACTTCCATTAATGTCATCTATAAATATTGCTTCATGTGAAAATCAATTGATTTTCTCTGATAACCATGTCCAATGCATTTGTTCTGCTTGAAGACATTTTTCACCACATGTTGGCTGATACTATTGACTCACTGTGGTTTGACAAAAGCACAAAAGGAAGTGACAATCACTGGAAGAAACAGAGCATTAACTATGCCCAGTGATAAAAAAATAAAAAATCAGTCATGCAATCCTGCTTTACAAGCTGGACCTGTTTTCCTGTCAAGAATTTCGCAGTCGGGCATATAAACTTTTAAACGATGATCAGAAAACACAAAATGTCCTAAAATCCACTTCCTCTCCCTTCATCTGGAATTATTTAACAGACCTGTAGGGGGACCAACAGTACCACATACACTCCCATCTACCCTCAGAGAGACAGCTTCACTAAGCAACATTCCCACTTGAAACTCTTTACGTAACTATCTGAAGGAGCTCTTATCAAACAGAACATGGACATCCTCACCATGAACAAAGGAGGCCTGCGCATGCTTCCAATCATTTTGCTGTCAATATCAGGTAATTCCCAGTAAACTCGTTTGTAATACAAATTCAACTCAAACAATTTCTTTTTTTTGGAGAAATGTATTTAAATTGACAGTTCTTTTGTTTGAATAGATCTAGGATAACAATTTACACAATAACTTTTACTGTTACACACAGGCCTAACTGATGGGAGCGATGTCACCCAGACCCCCATGCTGTGGAAATACCAGGGTGATAATGCAACAAAAGACTGCAGCCATACCAAGGGTGATTCCTATTTCCAGATGTACTGGTACAGACAGCTGCCTGGAGAACCAATGAAACAAATGGTTCTTACAATAGCAAGCTTCAAACCTGACTTTGAACCAGATTTCAGTGATGAAAAATTCTCAGCCATCAAGCCAGATGCTCTCAGTGGGACACTTACAGTGAAGAATTTGGTGCCAGGAGATCAAGGCTTGTATTTCTGTGCTGTCAGTCAGCACAGTGATACAGCCACACTCAACACCTGAAAAAAAAAACCCCCGATCATGAACTGCAGGGGGATGTCAAGCACCACAAATACTCACAACTGCACTTTGATTCATCACGTGAGTGGTGACACCACAGATTAACAGGATCACAGAGCTGTCACCTCCCCTTTTATATTTTACTTATCATGAACTCCACAGAACAGAAACTGAAGGTGCTACACTTAACATGATCTCCACAGTCTTCACACTCTGTTTCCTTCACATGACGGTGAATAATGGTGAGTATTCAAAGACAAAGAAGAAGCCAAATAACTGATAATTTCATCATTTTACCATCACATGTGTCCTTTTTCCCTCCACACAGGTGCCTCCAGTACCTACACTGTGCAGCAAACGCCTCCGTTTATCATTAAGAAAGCTGGTGAATCAGCTGTCAGTGAGATCCACTGTTCACACAGTGTGTCAACTTTTGATCGCATTCTCTGGTACAAACAAGACAAACAGAGAGCTCTGCAGTTCCTGGGATATCTAAATGGGAACTATCCCTATCCTGAGGATAATGTGAAAGGAACAATCAGCTTTAATGGAGATGGCAGGAAACATTCAAATCTGACCATTTCCAATGTTTCAGTAAATGACAGTGCAGTGTATTTCTGTGCTGCTAGCACAGTAACGCAGATTCCTTTAAAGTCAATACAAAAACCTCTCCCGATGTCGCTGAGACAGATTAATATCTGAACACCTGCAGCCAGCCTGCAACTAAATCTAGCCTTTGAGATAGTTACTCAATGTTCCAAGACAAATTTGACCCAATCTGAAGTCATGCTGCTTGTTCAAGTCAAACCTTAATAGTTGGTGGAATTATTGGAAGAAACAAAGCATTAATTATGCTCAATGATAAAAAAAAAAACAGACCTGCAATTCTGGTTTATAAGCACGACCTGTTTTCCACACAAAAAGTCTCACAGTGAGGCATTTAAACATTTAAACAATGATCAGAAAACACAAAATGTTCTAAAATCCACTTCTTCAGCCTTCATCTGTTATTGTTAATGGAAGTGATGACCTGTAAGGGGACCAACAGTACCACACATACTCCCATCTACACTTAAAAAGACAGCTTCATTGAGAGACACTCCTACCCGAAAGTCTTCATGTGACTATCTCAAACAGGTCGTGTCAAACAGAACACGGATGTCTTCATCATGAACAAACAAGGTGTCCTCATAATTTTGGTCTTTTTGCAGTGGGTATCAGGTAATTCTCAATAAACATGTTTATTTTACAATTCAAACTATTTAATGTTTTTTTAAAGGAATGTATTTCATTTATCTTTGTTTGAAGAGGTTTAGGATGGGAAAAATAATCTCTAATGCTTAGTAAATTGAACATTAGATGATAACTTTTACTGTTACACACAGGTTGAACTGATGGAGTGATGTCACCCAGACCTCCATGTTGTGGAAAAATGAGGGGGATACTGCAACAAAAGACTGCAGCCATACCAAGAGTGATTCCTATTTCCAGATGTACTGGTACAGACAGCTGCCTGGAGAACTAATGAAACAAATGGTTTTTACTACTGCAAACTCCAAACCTGACTTTGAACCAGATTTCAGTGATGAAAAATTCTCAGTCATCAAGCCGGATGCTCTCAGTGGGACACTTAGATTGAAGAATTTGGTGCCAGGAGATCAAGGCTTGCATTTCTGTGCTGTCAGTCAGCACAGTGATACAGCCACTCAACACCTGAACAAAAACCCCGATCATGACCTGCAGGGGGATGTCAAGCACCATAAATACTCACAACTGCACTTTGATTCATCATGTGAGTGGTGACACCACAGATTAAAAGGATCACAGAGCTGTCACCTCCCCTTTTATATTTTACCTAATATGAACTCCACAGAACAGGAATTGAACAAACATGATCTCCACAGTCTTCACACTCTGTTTCCTTCACATGATGCTGAATAATGGTGAGTATTCAAAGACAAAGAAGAAGCCAAATAACTGATAATTTCATCATTTTACCATCACATGTGTCCTTTTTCCCTCCACACAGGTGCCTCCAGTACCTACACTGTGCAGCAAACACCTCCATTTATCATTAAGAAAGCTGGTGAATCTGTTGTCAGTGAGATCCACTGTTCACACAGTGTGTCAACTTTTGATCGCATTGTCTGGTACAAACAAGACAAACAGAGAGCTCTGCAGTTCCTGGGATATCTAATTGGGAACTCTCCAAACGTCGAGGATGATGTGAAAGGAACAATCAGCTTTAATGGAGATGGCAGAAAACATTCAAATCTGACCATTTCCAGTGTTTCAGTAACTGACAGTGCTGTGTATTTCTGTGCTGCTAGCACAGTAATGCAGATTCCTTTAAAGTCAATACAAAAACCTCTCCCGATGTCGCTGAGACAGATTAATATCTGAACACCTGGCATTTAAACTTTTAAGCGATGATCAGAAAACACAAAATGTCCTAAAATCCACTTCTTCAGCCTTCATCTGTTATTGTTAAATAGCACCACAAATAGTCACAACTGCACTTTAAGTCATCATGGGAATGGAATAACCGGACCACAGAGCTCCACACAAAGCAGTGACACCCCCACCTGCCCCTCTTTATAGTAACATAAATTCACACTGCTTCTTCATCATGTAGAGCATATGTTCTCGTTTGTCTAGAGACAGCCTGTTCGACTTTTTTATAATTGTAAACATAGTCTACTGAGACAACGATAATACTTTCCCCATAAAAAGACAGATTCAGCTGAGGAGGATGTTCAGAAAAGTCTTTAACATGAATTACCATTATTTGCCTTTTCTGTGAAAAAGTATAAAAACAGAGTCATCCAAGTGCCGATAGTGTACTGAGGTTCATGCATTTGTTCCACATCTTTATGATAAATGATTTTTATCAAAACTTCTGTCACAGGAGCACCAATTTTCTCCACAGTCTCGACTGTTACTGTAGTTTGACAACAGAGATACAAACGTGGACGGCTGTGCTACTTTAGGTAACCTTTGGATTTACAGTTTATTTTCATTTACTTTATTTTCATGAAGTTACAATGATAACAGCATAAGGAAAAAGACAAAAATCAGAAGCTTTTTTCCATCTGAGTACAGAGATGCCTTTCATCACTTGTTCAACACACAAGCTGACAAACAGCTTGTCAGTGTTACAGTTTGAAATCACAGCCAATGCTGATGGCACAGATGAACTGTAGGGGAACCCTGAGTGCCATTTACATCCCCATCTACAGTTAGACTGTGTAGATATGTACAGAGCAACTCATAGGAACACATCACACACTGTAGTGACAGTCCCACCTGCAGCTCTTCATCTCTCTGTAACTATATAAGATGCTGACACCTTCTGTTCAGTATAATATGGATACTGCTTTCATCAGACAGGTCGTTCTTGGATTATTCTTCATTTTACAGTATGCTTCAGGTAATTAAATGTCTGATCAATATTTTCATGTTTTTGCCAACAATGTGAGTGGCTCAGTGTTTCAGTGCAAAACTGAACTACATGTACTGTAGAAGTCTGCATGTGGTAACATGTTCTGTTAAACTGATAGGTGATGGAAGTGATGTCACCCAGACCGCCATAATCTGGAAAAACCAGGGCGAGAAAGCTACAATAAACTGCAGCCACACCAAGGATTTTGCTCATAACCAGATGTACTGGTACAGACAGCTGCCCGGAGAAACTATGACACTGATTGTGTTCACAACAACAGTAACTCCTGATCATGATTTTGGAGATTTCAGCCCAGAGAAATTCTCAGCCACTAAGCCCGACCCTAACAGCGGCACATTCACAGTGAAAAATCTGGAGCCAAAGGATAAAGGCTTGTATTTCTGTGCTGTGAGCAAACACAGTGATACAGATGCACCTAATAGCTGAACAAAAACCCCAGAACACTGTCAGCACAAAGCTTTAACTGCTAATCTTCTGCACTGTGGTATCCACCACACAATATATGCACCTGCAGCTTTTTATCTGTGACAGTTATGCTTTATATTTGATTTTATAAAGACAATCAAAAACTGTTTTGGCACCTTTTAACTGTATAGTACAAAGAGAGGAGCACATGACATGTTTGAGTTAAATATATGTCAGAGAATAAGCAAATGTTCAAAATTGTTTTAATGTTGTTCTCTATGGTAGTTCAAGTTATCAATCTGTAATTTTTACTGTTTAAAATCCATTGCATTGGAATGAAAGGAATCCATTGTGCTGAATTACTTTCTTTTCTTCTTTTATTTTATTTATTTATTTATTTTATATTTATAAAGCACCAAATCACAATAAACAGTCAGCTCAAGGCACTTTGTATTGCAGATAAAGACCCTCCAATAATACAGAGAAAACCCAAAAGTCAAAACGACCCCCTATGAACAACCACTTGGCAACAGTGGGAAGGAAAAACCCCCTTTTAACAGGAAGAACTCTCCAGCAGAACCAGGCTCAGGGAGGGGCATTCATCTGCCGGGAAAGACACAGGACAAAAGACATGTTGTGGAAGATAGACAGAGATTAATAATAACTAATGATTAAATGCAGAGTGAAGTAAAAGCAGAGTAAATAAGGCAAATGAAAAGAAACGGTGCATTATGGGAACCCCCCAGCAGTCTGGGCCTATAGCAGCACAACTAAGGGATGGTTCAGGGTCACCTGATCCAGCCCTAACTATAAGCTTGATCAGAAAGGAAAGTTTTAAGCCTAATCTTAAAAATAGAGAGGGTGTCTGTCTCCTGAATCCAAATTAGGAGCTCGTTCCACAGAAGAGGGGCCTGAAAGCTGAAGGCTCTGCCTCCCATTCTACTCTTAAGTATCTTAGGAACCACAAGTAAGCCAGCAGTCTGAGAGCGAAGTGCTCTACTGGGGTGATACGGTACTATGAGGTCTTTGAGATAAGATGGGGCCTGATTATTCAAGACCTTGTATGTGAGGAGAAGGAATTTAAATTCTATTCTAAATTTAACAAGGATTCACTGAAGAAAAGCCAATATGGGAGGGATTTGCTCTCTCTTTCTAGTCCTTGTCAGTACTCTAGCTGCAGCACTTTGAATCAGCTGAAAGCTGAAGCTTTTAGGAAAGCCTGATAATAACAAATTACAATAGCCCAGTCTAGAAGTGATCAATGCATGAATTAGCTTATCAGCATTACTCTGACACAGGATGTTTCTAATTTTAGAAATATTGTGCAAATACAAAAAAGAGGTCCTACATATTGGTTTAATATGTTTTGTATGAACTGACACTTATGGTGAAGAATTTGGTGTCAGGAGATCAAGGCTTGTATTTCTGTGCTGTCAGTGAGCACAGTAATACAGACACACTCAACACCTGAGCAAAAACATGAGTACACTTTTAATTTCTAATCTCCTGTGCTGTATTATCCACCACACAATATATGCACCTGCAGTCTTTATTGTCTGAGATAGTCATGTTTTATAATGACATTATAAAACTGTCTTTGCCACTTTTAACTGTAGAGTGCGAAGAGAGGAACACATTATATGTGCAACTTATATATATGGTAGAGAATCAATAAGCAAGTGTTCAAAATTGTTGCAAATGTTCTGCTGTGTGCTTATTAAAGTGTTCTGGTCATGTTTACTGTTTTAGTGCCAGTCGCACTGAAATGAAAGAAATTCATTGTGCTGAATTAATAAACAGTCACAGTGTGAGTCAGATCCTACAGAAAGATGAGTGCCAGGATCCAAAACCAGACGGTCCTCACTCCGTTTATAGCACCCTGCATCCAGCAGGTGGAGACAGACTTCAACAAATGAAATAATCACTTGCTCAGACTGCAGTATGAAAAAATAGTGCTTGCCTCTGCTAGTTAAAGCAATGACGTAAACAACTGCTGACACCTCCCCAGGTCATGATCTGGTACCAGCGATCTATTGTCACCCGCAGCTGATGAACTGACTATACTGAAAGGACAGCTGGATTGAAAATTCTTTAACATGATCTTTGTGGTCGCTATACTTTGTTTTCTTTCCTTGCCAGGAATCAGAGGTAGGAAAAACAGCAATGATGGGAATATAATGCAAAGTTAATGATTCCTGTGTTTAAAATCTTGTTTGCATTTCCACAGGTGCCTCTGACACAAAAAGTGTCTATCAAACACCTCCTTCCATCATTAGCAGAATTGGTGAATCTGTTAAAAATGAAATCAAATGTTCACACAGCATACAGAGTTATCAGGTCATTCTCTGGTACAAACAGGATGAACACAGAGTTCTACAGCTTCTGGGACACCTAAATTTGGAATATGCAAACGTCGAGGAAAATGTCAAAGAGAAAATCAGCTTTACTGGAGATGGCAGAAACCATTCAAATCTGACCATTTCTGGTGTTTCAGTGACTGACAGTGCTGTGTATTTCTGCGCTGCCAGTCAGCACAGTACTGCAGATTCCCCTAAAGCCAGTACAAAAACCTCTCCTAATGTCTCTGCAGATTAATATCTGAACACCTGCAGCCAGCCTGCAACTAAATCTAGCATTTGAAAATATTAATGGTTGAACACAATTTTGATCTCCTTTGAAGTCCTGTTGTTGATTCAGTTCCAACCTTAAAAGATGCTATAATCAGTAGAAGGAGCAGAACAATAATTAACCTCAATGATAAAAACCAGACCTGCAATTCTGGTTTACAAACAGGACCTCTTTTCCTGTCAAAAATTTCACAGTCAGGCATATAAACATTAAACAATATCAGAAAACACAACACGTCCTAAAATCCATCTTCATCTGCCTTCATCTGCCAGTGTTAATGGAAGTGATGACCTGTATGGGCACCAACAGCACCACATATACTCCCACCTACACTTAAAAAGACTGCTTCATTGATAGACACTCCCAACTGAAAGTCTTCATGTAGTTATCTCAAACAGGCCGTGTCAAACAGAACATGGACGTCTTCATCATGAACAAAGGAGTATATTTTTCATCTTTTTGCTGTGGGTATCAGGTAATTCTCAGTAAAGTTGTTTTCAACTCTGTCTTTGAAGGCGTGTATTTGAATTGACATTATTTTGTTTGAAGAGGTTTAGGATAACAAAAAATCTTTACTGCTCTGTGGAAATGAATAAATTTACACGATACTGTTACACACAGGCTGAACTGATGGCAGACCTCCATGCTGTGGAAATACCAGGGTGATAATGCAACAATAGACTGCAGTCATACCAAGGGTGATTCCTATTTCCAGATGTACTGGTACAGACAGCTGCCTGGAGAACTAATGAAACAAATGGTTTTTACTACTGCAAGCTCCAAACCTGACTTTGAACCAGATTTCAGTGATGAAAAATTCTCAGCCATCAAGCCAGATGCTCTCAGTGGGACACTTATAGTGAAGAATTTGGTGCCAGGAGATAAAGGCTTGTATTTCTGTGCTGTCAGTCAGCACAGTGATACAGCCACACAACACCTGAACAAAAACCCCCGATCATGACCTGTAGGGGGATGTCAAGCACCATAAATACAACTGCACTTTGATTCATCACGTGAATAGTGACACCACAGATTAACAGGATCACAGAGCTGTCACCTCCCCTTTTATATTTTACCTAATATGAACTCCACAGAACAGAAACTGAAGGTGCTACACTTAACATGATCTCCACAGTCTTCACACTCTGTTTCCTTCACATGACGATGAATAATGGTGAGTATTCAAAGACAAAGAAGAAGCCAAATAACTGATAATTTCATCATTTTACCATCACATATATCCTTTTTACTCCTCATAGGTGCCTCCAGTACCTACACTGTGCAGCAAACACCTCCATTTATCATTAAGAAAGCTGGTGAATCTGTTGTCAGTGAGATCCACTGTTCACACAGTGTGTCAACTTTTGAACACATTCTCTGGTACAAACAAGACAACAAGAAAGCTCTGCAGTTCCTGGGATACCTGAATGTGAACTATCCCTATCCTGAGGATAATGTGAAAGGAAAAATCGCCTTTGATGGGAACGGCAGGAAACATTCAAATCTGACGATTTCTAATGTTTCAATAACTGACGGTGCTGTGTATTTCTGTGCTGCCAGATAGCACAGTACCACAGATTCCTTTAAAGTCAATACAAAAACCTCTCCTAATGTCTCAGACAGATTAATATCAGGACACCTGCAGCCAGCCTGCAACTAAATCTAGCCTTTGAAAAGTTATTCTGTCATGTCCTGGGTTTAGGACCCAGTGTTTCTGAGTTTGTGGACTTTTGAGTTTTTTTTTTTGCTTTATTATTCTGTGATCCTTGGTTTTGGTTTTGTTTCCTTTTAAGTACGATTAATCATCTTTCCATTGTTGGTGCTAAGGTTAGTTCCTCTCATTGTGTTTTCTCATGTGCCTGCCTCCCCGTGTTGACAAGTCTGCGTTTCGGTTTCCCGGTTTGCACGCTTCTTGTTTTTTGTTTTTGCCAGTCCCGTGTTTGGTGAGTGTTCACTTTTGCTTTCTCTTGTCTCAGTTCCTGTGATTAGTTCCAGCTTCCCTCCCACCTGCTGCTTGTTCTCTCATTATCTTGTGTGTGCATATATTCTCCCCTCTGTTCATTGTCATGTGCTCCCTCAAGGCTCTATGTCTCTTTGTGTGTCACCAAGTGGAATTATAGTTTGCCCTGCTCTTACAGCTACAGGTTGGTGTGTTTTGTGAGATCTCAGCAATAAATGTGTTCATCTCGTCTCCTGAGTCCTGAATGGTGGGCCCATTCTCTGCATTCTACACAGCTGTGCATGATGTTTTCAAAGTTTCAAGACAAATTTGATCCCCTCTGAAGTCCTGTTGTTGGTTCAATTCTGACATTAACTGATGGTGGAATCACTGGAAGGAGCAGAGCATTAATTAACCTCAATGATAAAAAAAAAATCAGACGTGCAATTCTAGTTTACAAACAGGACCTCTTTTCCTGTCAAAAATTTCACAGTGAGGCATATAAATATTAAACAATATCAGAAAACATGACAAGTCCTAAAATCCATCTTCATCAACCTTCATCTGGTAGTGTTAATGGAAGTGATGACCTGTAGGGGGACCAACAGCAGCACATATACGCCCATCTACACTTAGCTTTATCGAGCGACACTCCCACCTGAAAATCTTCATGTGACAATCTCAAACAGGCCGAGCCAAACAGAACATGGACGTCTTCATCATGAACAAACAAGGCATTCTTAAACTTTCAATCTTTTTGCTGTGGGTATCAGGTAATTCTCAGTAAAGTTGTTTATAATACAAATTCAACTCAACTGTTTTGTATTTGAACTGACCTTTTTTTTCTTTGAAGAGGTTTAGGATAACAAATAATCTTTATTGCTCTGTGGAAATGAATACATTTACATGACACGTTACACACAGGGCGAACTGATGGGAGTGATGTCACCCAGACCTCCATGCTGTGGATAAACCAGGGTGATAATGCAACAATAGAATGCAGCCATGCCAAGGATGCTTCCTATTTCCAGATGTACCGGTACAGACAGCTGCCTGGAGAACCAATGAAACAAATGGTTCTTACAATAGCAAGCTTCAAACCTGACTTTGAACCAGATTTCAGTGATGAAAAATTCTCAGCCATCAAGCCGGATGCTCTCAGTGGGACACTTACAGTGAAGAATTTGGTGCCAGGAGATCAAGGCTTGTATTTCTGTGCTGTCAGTCAGCACAGTGATACAGCCACACTCAAAACCTGAACAAAACCCCCCGATCATGAACTGTAGGGGGATGTCAAGCACCACAAATAGTCACAACTGCACTTTGATTCATCATGTGAGTGGCGACACCACAGATTAACAGGATCACAGAGTTCCACACAAAGCAGTAGCATCCCCACCTGCAAGTCTTTATAGCAGCATTAATTCATTCATGTATCTTAAACTTCTACAATATGGACATTATCAAAAATGATCACCTCAGCTGATGAAAGGTGACTTGGACTAAGATCGCATTTACAGTGTTTTTATTTTAGGAAGAAGGTGGTTACGTTTCACATTTTTCCACTTGCAAATTGAATTAATTACCTCGCTGATACACATAGGTCTGAAGGATGCTAATGATGTCACACAAACCTCAGTGATGCAGAAAGACCAGGGTGCCACAGTACCAGTACACGGCCACATAGAGTGTCCTATGTATTAGGAGATGCACCAGTACACAGAGCTGCCAGGAGAAACCATGGAGCTATTCATGTTCACAACTACAGCAAAACATTGATCATAAATTTGGAACGGCAAACAATGGTTCCTTGGATTTTACTTTCTTCTGGCGCGTCCTTATAGTTCATTATTTCTGTGTGAAATCTCACACATCTCTGAATTTCATAAATTTTAAAGTTGTTAAAATATCATCATCCAAGATTTTAACTATACTGACAGGGCACCACAGGAGGAATGGGACCAAGAGATGACAGGAAGAGTTTGGGATTAAAAACTCTGGGGAGCCACAGAAATTCAGGACTTAGGGATTCAAAATCAGATTCTAATAAATGACACAGAGTAAAAGCTTCATCATGTAAAACATATGTTCTCATACTGTATGTCTAGAGACAGCCTGCTTGACTTTTTACAACTGCAAACATAGTCTACTCAGACCATGATACTACTTTTCCAGATGAAAAGGCAGACATTCAGCTGAGGGAGATGTTTAGAAAATGCACCTCAAGATTTAACATGATTTTTTTTTTTTGCATTATTTGCTTTGTCTATGAAAAATTCTAAAAGAGTGTCATCCAAGTGCCAATAGTGTACCGAGATTCATGCATTTGTTCCATGTCTTTATGATTTTGAAAATAACATCTATGTTGATGGGTTTGATGGACTGTAGGGGGACCCAAAGTGCCATTTATAGTCTCATCTGCAGTTAGACTGAAGGTGTAGCTATGTATAGAGCAGCTCAGCGATCACAGCACACAGTGAAGTGAGTCAACTGCAGCTCTTCATCTCTCTGTAACTACTTATAGGCTATATAGATGCTGACACCTTTTGTCCACCATAACATGGATACTGTTCTCAACAAACAGGTCGTTCTTGGATTATTCTTCATTTTACAGTGGACTTCGGGTAATTTACAGTCTGATAAAGTTTTTCATGTTTTTGCCATCAATGTGAGTGTTTTGTGAGTTTTTAGTGTTATAAATGCAAAACAGAGCTACATACATATGTCTGCATGTGGTAACACCTTTTCTTAAACTGATAGGTGATGGAAGTGTTGTCACCCAGACCTCCATAATCTGGAAAAACCAGGGAGAGAAAGCTACAATAAACTGCAGCCACACCAAGGATGTTGCCTATAACCAGATGTATTGGTACAGACAGCTACCTGGAGAAAATATGGAACTGATTGTGTTCACAACAACAGTAAAACCTGATCATGATTTTGGAGATTTCAGCCCAGAGAAATTCTCAGCCACTAAGCCCGACCATATCAGCGGCACATTCACAGTGAAAAATCTGGAGCCAAAGGATAAAGGCTTGTATTTCTGTGCTGTGAGCCAACACAGTGATACAGATGCACCTAATAGCTGAACCAAAACCCCAGAACACTGTCAGCACAAAGTTTTAACTGCTGATCTCCTGCACTGTGGTACCCACCACACAATATATGCACCTGCAGTTTTTATCTGTGACAGTTATGCTTTAATTTTATAGAGACGATCAAAAGCTGGCTTAGCACCTTTTAACTGTATAGTACAAAGAGACGAGCACATGACATGTTTGAGTTAAATACATGTCAGAGAAGAAGCAGGTGTTCAAAATTATTATAAATGTTAATACTATAGGATAGTTACAATGTTCACATCTGCTCATTTTTACTGTTTTAGATCCAACTGCAACAAAATTAAATAAAAGGAGTATATTGTGCTGAATTAATAATCAGCCATAGTGTGGGTGAGTTCCCACAGAAAGATGAACACCAGGATTCAACTCCAGATAGCACTTACTCCATTTACAGCAATCTTAATCCAGCAGGTGGAGGCAGACCTCAAAAAATGAAATAATCACCTCCACAGAATGCAGTATGAAGGTAGGGATTTTTCCTCTAGTTAAAGCAATGACGTAAACAACTGCTGACACCTCCTCAGGTCATCACCTGGTAACAACGATCTATTGTCACCCACAGCTGAAAAACTGACTACACTGAAAGAAGAGCTGACTTTAACATGATCTCTGTGGTCTCAATACTTTGTTTTCTTCACATGCCAGGAATTAGAGGTAGGAAAAACAACAATAATGTTGAGAATATAATGTAAAGTTAATGATTCCTGTATTTAAAATCTTGGTTGCTTTTCCACAGGTGCCTCTGACACAAAAAGTGTCTACCAAACACCTCCTTCCATCATTCGGAGAATTGGTGAATCTGTTAACAGTGAAATCAAATGTTCACACAGTATACCAAATTATGAGGTCATTCTCTGGTACAAACAAGGCCAACACCAAGCTTTGGAGTTCCTGGGATATCTCAACCTGCAGTTCATAAATATCGAAAACAATCTGAGTGGAAATATCAGCTTTGATGGAGATGGCCGTGAAAAGTCAGGCCTCATCATTCATGATCTAAAGTTAACTGACAGTGCGATGTATTTCTGTGCCGCCAGACGCCACAGTGCTGCAGTTCACTGTAAAGTCAACACAAAAACCCTTTCCCTTATCTGCCTGACAGACCAACAAAGCATTCAGGCTCCTGAGCACCTGCAGCTAGCTTCCTCTTCAAGTTTGAATTTCTGAAATTTATGAACTGTAAGATTTTCAAATAATTTGACAAGTTTCAAGACAATTTCGACCCCATCCAAAGTCATGCTGTTGGTTCAGTTCAAACCTTAATAGTTGCTGCAATCATTGGAAGCAGCAGAGCATTAATGATGTTCAGTGATTAAAGCCAGACACATAATTCTGCTCCTTACAATTAACCGGAATCTTTTTTTATAAATCAAACTTTTAAAGAATGATCAAAAAGCACAACATATCCTAAAATCCATCTTCATCAGCCTTCATCTGGTGGTGTTAATGCAAGTGATGACCTGCAGGGGGAACAATGGCACCACATATCTACATCTACACTTAGAGAGACAGTTTTGTTGAGTGACACTCCCACCTGAAAGCCTTCATGTATCTATCTCAGACAGTTCTTGTTAAACAGAACATGGACATCTTCATCATGAGCAAACAGAGCCTCCTCATATATATTTTTTTGTTGTGGGTATCAGGTAATTTCCAATAAATCTGTTTATAATAAAAATTGATTTAAAATTTTAAATTAATGTATTTGAATTGTCAGGGTTTTTTTTGTTTGAAGAGATTAAGCACAACAAAAAATCCTAAATGGTTAGTAGAAATGAGCAAATTTACTTGATAACTTGTACTGTTACACACACAGGTCTAACTGATGGGAGTGATGTCACACAAACTCCCATTCTGTGGGAAGACCAGGGTGATGATGCAACAATAAGCTGCAACCACACCAAGGGTGCATCCTATTTCCAGATGTACTGGTACAGACAGCTGCCAGGAGAAAATATGGAACTGATTGTGTTCACAACAACAGCAAACAAAAAAGGTGATCATGACTTTGGAAAATTCAGCAAAGACAAATTCTCAGCCACAAAGACTGATCCTCACAAAGGGGATTTCACAGTGAAGAACCTGGAGCCAAAAGACAGTGGCTTGTATTTCTGTGCTGTCAGTGAGCACAGTGATACAGACACATGTGAAAGCTGAACAAAAACCCCACTGAATGGGGGACACAACTTTTGCAATGGTTTCCCAAACTGTAGGGGGACCCAAAGCACAGAAACTTTCAATTTTCACACCCACAGGGGGAGACAAATGTCTGCAAATGAAATCAGGGCACAAATACATTGCACACGCCCAAATATCACAATAAACTCAGAGTTTTGCTTTCATATCTGTCATGTTTTAACTGTGATGTACTCCACAGAATAGAAAAAGAAGGTTCTTTGTGTAACATGATCTCCACAGTTTTCATACTCGGTTTCTTTCAGCTGATAGTAAATAATGGTGAGTATTGTAAGATGAGAAAACTGCCACGCAGTTGGTGTTTAATTTGTTTTTTAAAATCATGTATTCTTTTTAATTCCCCACAGGTGCCTCAAGTACCTACACTGTGCAGCAAACACCTCCATTCATCATTAGGAAAGCTGGTGAATCTGTTGTCAGTGAGATCCACTGTTCACACAGTGTGTCAACTTTTACTCGCATTCTCTGGTACAAACAAGACAAACAGAGAGCTCTGCAGTTCCTGGGATACCTAAATGTGGACTCTCCAAACGTCGAGAATGACGTGAAGGGAAAAATCAGCTTTGATGGAGATGGCAGAAAACAGTCAAACCTCACCATTTCTAATGTTTCAGTAGATGACAGTGCTGTGTATTTCTGTGCTGCTAGTTAGCACAGTGCTAGAGCTTCTATTAAAGTCAATACAAAAACCTCTCCTCATGTCTCTGCAGACAGATTAATATCTGAACACCTGCAGCCAGCCTGCAACTAAATCTAGCCTTTGAGACAGTTAATGAAAATTTCAAGACAGATTTGCCCCACTCTGAAGTCATGTTGTAGACTCAATTGAAACCTTATTAGATGGTGGAATCCCTGGAAGAAACAGAGTAGTAATTAAGATTAAAGCCATTCACACAATTCCGCTTCCTGCAAGAAAGCAGAATTGAACAAGTTAGACCTGTTTTCATGTCAAGAATTTTGGTCAGAGATATAAACTGAGTGTATGTCAGATACCACAATGACTCACACCTGCCAATGGTGACACCACAGATAGCAGGATCACAGAGCTCCACAGTAAACAGTGACACTCCCACTTGCAACATTTTATAGTGACGCAAATTCAAACTTTCATTTATTCATGTGTTCCTGTCTTCTACAGCATGGACATTATCAGACATGGTCACCTCACCTTTTTGATTGCTCTGCTTTGGGTGAAAGGTGGTTTAGATCAAAGATCTCATTTATAGTGCTCATTATTGTCATTGATAGATAGAAGAAGGTGATTTTGGTTTAAAGTTTTATACTTCAAATTTTAATAATTAACCAAATCTGTTACACACACAGGTCTAATTGATGCCGATGGTGTCACACAACCTCCTGATTCTGTGGAAAGAATCAGGGTGATGATGCAACAATAAGCTGCAGCCACACCAAGGGAATAAACTATTACCAGATGTACTGGTACAGACAGCTGCCAGGAGAAAATATGGAACTGATTGTGTTCACAACAACAGCCAAAAAAGGTGATCATGACTTTGGAAAATTCAGCAAAGACAAATTCTCAGCCACAAAGATTGATCCTCACAATGGGGATTTCACAGTGAAGAACCTGGAGCCAAAAGACAGTGGCTGTATCACTGTGCTGTCAGTGAGCACAGTGATACAGACACATGTGAAAGCTGCACAAAACCCCCACTGAATGGTGGGCACAACTGTTGCAATAATTTCCCAAACTGTAGGGGGACCTCAAGTACAGATCTGAACATTGTATGACGTTCTTCAACATTGCACCTTCTATCTCACACACTGACAGAGACTCTGTTCTTCTAAAACAACTCAATTCAATTTTATTTATATAGCTTCAAACCACAACAAACATTCACCTCAAGGCACTTTAGATTGTAAAGTAAAGACCCTACAATGATTACAGAGAAAACCCAACAATCAAAACGACCATGAGGAAGCACTCAGCAACAGTGGGAAGGAAAAACTTCCTTTTAACCTCCTGGCAGAACGTGGCTCAGGAAGGGGGACTCATCTGCTACAACTGGTCGGGGGTGGGGGAGGGAAACAGGACAAAAGAAACACTGTTTTAGTTTAGGTTCTTCAGAACAGAGTAAGGATCACAGATGGTCTGATCAAGCAATCGGTAGCTCTGTTCTTCATTTGAGGTACTGTCCATTATGATGCTGATCTGTACTTGTCATTCTGCTCAGCTAAATTCAAATTATACAGTGTATGCTGATCGTTCTGTCTGCTTCAATCTGTGACTTAGTCAGCTGCACAAATGCCCAAATACAGGTGTCAGTAAATAGAAGCCTGTCTCATACAGAGGGAGCTTTAGACTCAGTATCTGTAATGGTTCTTATAGACTGCGGGTAGAATTCAGTATTACTATTATGGCTACTGTACAGAAAACTGTCAGTGCTGCAACTATGAGTGAGAAGTTGTTCTGGTACAGCAGTGGTAATGTCACAATACATAAAAAAGAACTGGAGATGAATACAGAAACTTACATCATATACAGGACAGAGTCATATGGAAAAGAAAGTACATCCTTTTTCAGTTTGAAGGTTTTACATTTCAGGACATAATAAACCATAAGATGCTAACCAGGTTCCAAAATTAGCTGAAGACAACCTCAGAGGAGAGCAGATTATTTACTTAGAATTTATTTTCTAAAAATTGGTAAATATATTTAAATTGTATTTATTTAGCAGGGTCCATGCAAAGGCAAAGGGGAAAAAAACAAATATATATATATATATATATATATATATATATATATATATATACACACACACACACACACACACACGCACCCCAGATATAAATCTCAGATAAAGAGAGCACTAGACTGAGTATTTATTTCATTTAAAATAATATTCACAACATGTTCAGAGCAAGAATAAGATCACCAGGACTGCTACATCTGTGATCTGTTTCAGCTGTAAGGATCATGGACTGAGAATATTTCAATCATTCAGTGTACTCAGGACACATGTAAAGATGAGCTTATTTTAAATTATTAGTTTATTATTATACTAGGAAAGAAATCTTTGGATTTTTTTTCTTCAAATTAACTTGAATGACCTTGATCCCATCTGTTCATGAAGTCTGAGCTTTTTCCAGTCAGCTGCTAGAGATTCTATGCTAACCTCATCTAAACAGCTAATCAGGGAGCTCGGGAAAATAGATGAAAACTATACAGTTTCTAGTAGAAGATCACAGTTTTGGGGTTCAGTTCAAGGTAAAAAATGTATTTTAGTATTTAACAATTTTGATTCCTTTCATCAAGTTACCCAGCGTACTCCTGGGGAGGGTTGTGTCAGGAAGGGCATCTGATGCAAAATCTTTGTCAAAACACACAAAGAATCAGATTTCCATGCAGGATCGGTGAGGGCCTGGGTTAACAATGACCCTCTCCAGTGCTGTTGGTCAAGAGGGCGCTAATGGAAATTGTGCTGCTGTTGGTCAAAGACAATGAAAGAGGAGAGGGGGAAGGCATGTTAGGAGGCAGCAAAGAAAATGCAGTGTGGAGTGTGGAGGTGAGAGCAGGGACTCTAAATGTAGGTTCTATGACTGGTAAAAGGAGTGAGCAGGCTGATATGATGGATAGAAGGAAGCTGGACATATTGTGGGTGCAGGCGACCAGGTGGAAGGGAAGTAGGATCAGGAGCACTGGAGGCGATGACCTTGTGATGTGCAGTGAGAGTAAGGAGCAGGTAGAAGAGAGCCTGACAAGGTGGAGGTAAGCATTGGAATGAATGGGGGAATGAAAGTCAGCAGAAGCAAGATGGAACACATGTGTGTGAATGAGAGGGAGACAGGTGTAACAGTGAAGCTGCAGGGACTAGAGATAGTGAAGGTAGCTGAGTTTAAATACAAAAGTTTAAATACTGGTGCACAGTCCATTGCTTTGGATGGGGCACAAGTGGTGAAGAAGAGCAGGCAGGATGGAGAGGGTGGAGATGAGTGTCAGAGGTGATTTGTGCTAGAAGGATAGCAGCAAGAGTGAAAGGGAAGGTTTACAAGATGGTAGTGACATCTGCTATGTTGTTTGGAGAAAGTGGCACTAACAAAAGGACAGGAGGCCGAGGTGGAGGTGGCAGGTGGAGTTGAAGATATTAAGATTTTCATTGGACATGACTGGGATGGAAAGATTATAAATATTAAGTATGCCAGAAAGAAGGCTCAGGTTGAGTGGTTTGAGAGTTAGCGAGGCGAAGTCGAGATGGTTTGGACATGTGCAGAGGAGGCATAGTGGATATACTGGACAAAGGATGTTGAAGATGGAGCAGCCAGGCAAGAGGAAAAGAGGAAGACCTCAGAGGAGGCTCATGGATGTAGTGAAGGAGGAAGTGCAGACGGTACGATAGTAGAGGATGCTATGGGTAGGGTGCAATGGAGGTAGATGACTGTGGTGATTCCTAAAAGGAGCAGCCAAAAGAAAAATAAGAAAAGAATGCATTATGGCACCACCCAGTGACCATATCAGCATGAAGAATCATAAACTCATTCACTGGCTGATTAATACGAGTTATTCAGTGAATACAAACAAAATGAATCAGTAAATTATGGAAATTTGATTACAGGTTTAAATGATTGTCCGCGGTCTGTATGTTCTATCAGTAATGATATACACACACACTGAAATGACTACAACCATGAAGTTTAAAAAAAATTATTCAGTTTCATAGTTTATTTGCAGAGAACACATTGTATTTCTCACCCACAGGGGGAGACAAATATCAGCAAATAAAGTAAGGACGTAAACATAGCACAAGCTCAAATATCTCTGCATAGTTCACTGATAAACTCAAAGCTTTGCTTTCATATCTGTCGTGTTTTAACTGTGATGTACTCCACGGGACAGAAAAGGAAGGTTCTATGTTTAACATGATCTCCACAGTCTTCACACTCTGTTTCTTTCAGCTGACAGTGAATAATGGTGAGTATTCTAAGATGAGAAAATCACCATGCAGTTGGTAGTTTAACTTCTAAATCATGTGTTCTTTTTAATTCCCCACAGGTGCCTCCGGTACCTACACTGTGCAGCAAACACCTCCATTCATCATTAAGAAAGCTGGTGAATCTGTTTTCAGTGAGATCCACTGTTCACATAGTGTGTCAACTTTTAATCAAATTCTCTGGTACAAAAAGGACAAACAGAGAGCTCTGCAGTTCCTGGGATACCTAAATGTGAACTTTCCAAACCTCGAGGATGACGTGAAGGGAAAAGTTGCCTTTATTGGAGATGGCAGAAAACATTTAAACCTCACCATTTCTAATGTTTCAGTAGATGACAGTGCTGTGTATTTTTGTGCCGCCAGTCAGCACAGTACCACAGATTCCTTTAAAGTTGATACAAAAACCTCACCTGGTGTCTCTGCAGGGAGATCAATATCTGAACACCTGCAGCCAGCCTGCAACTAAATCTAGCCTTTGAGATAGTTACTCAGTTACTCATTTTGTAGACTCAATTTAAACCTTAATAAGCTGCTGGAATCAGTGGAAGCTGAAGAGCAGTAATTATGGTTAATGATTAAAGCCAGACACATAATTCTGTTTCCTGCAATCAAGCTGAATCTCCTAAAAAAGAAAAAAAAAAAGGAAGAAAAGAAAAGAAAGAAAAAAGAAGAAAAGAAAAGAAAGAAAAAAGGTTAAAAAAAACCCCAACATGTCCTAAAACCCCTCTTCTCAGCCTAATTCTGGTATCGTGTATGGAAATAATGACCTATAGGGGGACCAACAGCACCACATCTACTCCCATCTACACTTAAAGAGACAGCTTTATTGAGTGACACTCCCACCTGCAGCTCTTCAGTGTTTCAGATTTTTGAACAATTTATTTGATTTGTCAGCTCTTTTGTTTTAGGAGATTTAGGAAAACAACAAATCTTTAATTTTTAGTAGAAATTAAAACATTTAAATGCTAACTTTTACTGTTACACACAGGCCGAACTGATGGGAGTGATGTCACGCAGACCCCCATCTTGTGGATAAACCATGGTGATAATGCAACAATAGACTGCAGCCATACCAAGGGTTCTACCTATTTCCAGATGTACTGGTATAGACAGTTGCCTGGAGAACTAATGAAACAAATGGTTTTTACTACTGCAAACTCCAAACCTGACTTTGAACCAGATTTCAGTGATGAAAAATTCTCAGCCATCAAGCCGGATGCTCTCAGTGGGACACTTACAGTGAAGAATTTGGTGCCAGGAGATCAAGGCTTGTATTTCTGTGCCGTCAGCGCACACAGTGATACAGCCACACTCAACACCTGAACAAAACCCCCCGATCATGAACTGTAGGGGGATGTCAAGCCACACAAATACTCACAACTGCACTTTGTGTCATCGTGTGAGTGGTGACACTACAGATAAAAAGGATCACAGAGCTGTCGCCACCCCTTTATATTTTACCTATCACGAACTACACAGAAGCAGTGACACTCCACCTGCGACTCTTCATAGCAACATAAATTCACACATTTATTTATATGTGTCTAACTTCTCCAACATGGCCATCATCAACCATGGTCACCTCAGCTGTTTGATTTCTGTCCTTTGGATGAAAGGTGAGATCAAAGATCTCATTTATAGCATTTATGAAGGTGATTTTGGTTTAAAGTTTTATACTTATAACTTATAATTAACCAAACTGTTCACACACAGGTCTAATTGATGCCAGTGATGTCACACAACCTCCCATTCTGTGGAAAGACCAGGGTGATAATGCAACAATAAACTGCAGCCACACCAAGGGTGCATCCTATTACCAGATGTACTGGTACAGACAGCTGCCAGGAGAAAATATGGAACTGATTGTGTTCACAACAAAAACCATAAAAGGTGATCACGACTTTGGAAAATTCAGCAAAGACAAATTCTCAGCCACAAAGACTGAGGTTCACAATGGGGATTTCACAGTGAAGAACCTGGAGCCAAAAGACAGTGGCTTGTATTTCTGTGCTGTCAGTGAGCACAGTGATACAGACACATGTGAAAGCTGAACAAAAACCCCACTGAATGGTGGGCACAACTGTTGCAATAATTTCCCATACTGTAGGGGGACCCCAAGTACAGATCAGAGAATCATATGAAGCTCCTCAGTGTCCTACCTTTCATTTTACACACTGACAGAGACTCTGGCCTCTCAAATTTAGGTTCCTCAGACCACAATAATGATCACAGCTGGTCTGATCCAGCTCTCGTTTCTTCATTGGAGGTAATGTCCATTATGATGCTTATCTGTACTTGACACTCTGCTCAGTTAAATTCAAATGAATGAATCTATACTGATCATTCTGGCTCTATTCATAGGAACCAACACAACAATTTTTTTTGCCTGTACATATATTATACACTGTCATTATTTACTTACAAAAACTAAGCCAAACATGAAAAATATACATTAAAATTTTTATTTCTATAGCATATTTCATAAGAAATGCAAAGTGGTAAAGATATATAGTGCTTTGAAAAAGTATGTCCACTTCCTGATCTCTTATATTTTTGCAAATTTGTCACACTTACATGCTTCAGATCATCAAACAAAAAAGTAATCACTCTCCCTTGTAAAATTATGAGTTAAGTCCAATTAATCACATTTCTTGGAAAGCTGAGTTTTATTTCACTAGCCCCACTCAGGCCTGATTACTGCCAGACCTGCTGGATCAAGAAATCACTTAAATGGACCCTGTCTGACAAAGAGAAGCAGGCTAAAAGATCTCAGAAAACCACTGGTGACCAAAAAAGAACACACAGGTTCATCTCACATTTACCAAAAAGCATCTTGATGATCCCCGAGACTTTTGGGAAAATATTCTGTGGATTGACAACATAAAAGTTAAACTCTTTGGAAGGTTTGAGTCCCTTCTCATTTGGCATAAAACTAACACAGCAGTTCATTAAAAGCACATCAAACTAGCAGTCAAACATGGTGGTGATAGCATGATGGTCTGGGCTGCTTTGCTGCTTCAGGACAACTTGCTGTAGTTGTAATTTGTGCATAGGCTGCCACTGAATAAGATGAAGACATTAAGATGAAGAGAAAAATGTAAAATAAAATTTAGGAACACTATTGAGCCTTACAAAGCTTCGCTGTCGGTCCTTCAACAAGTGCTGACACATTTTGTTACACTGGGTTCAGGTCAGGTTGTTGTTATTTTGAGTCCTGTCATAAGGTGGCAGTATATCAGCAGTTTAGTGGTTCAGAATACATTGCCTTCCTGGAAAAAAAAACAAAACACTATCCAAATGGGAGGGGTTATAGGGAAATGAGATATAAATAATCAGGATCACTGAATTTACAGCTACAGTATGGAAGCACGGAAGCAAAGTCCCTGAATTCAGCATGCAACACAAAATGCTGATCTCTTTGTTCTGTATGACCTTTAAAGTGATGCTGGTGTCAGGTAACGTACCTTTATTACTTTTCCATTTTTGAAGATTCACTCTCACATTCCTTGTTTTACATTGTTGTGGGGTTTTGTTAATATTTTTTTCACAGGTTCCTCACTCAGCGACCAAGTCAACCAGACTCCGCCTCATATATATATAAAAATCAAAAACAAACAGCAGAAATCCACTGTTCACACAGTATAGATGGCTATGATCGAATTCTCTGGTACAAGCAGATAAAAACCCATCTACAGTTCCTGGGGTACATGCTAGCAAACACAGGATATCCAGAGACCGGCAATAGAAGGAAACGCAAACAAAGGGCAGACCTGCAAATTAACAATTAAAGATCTCACCCCGAACAGCAGTGCAGTGTACTTCTGTGCTGCTAGATACCACAGTGCTATATGTCACTGATCCTCAATACAAAAACATCCTTATCATATTTTATTTGATCTTTATGTAACCGCTCACAGGCTCTCACACCTGCACTACAATATTTGGATTATACTGATCCATTAGGGTGAATCTAAAAAGATGTTTTCAGAAGCAGGACTCAAAACGATCGTCTCATTTCTTTGCATTATTTTAGAATGTGGTATTCAGTGTTCAGCAAATCCTGTTTGTAAATCTGCAGTTTAAGTATAACATCATATTTTATTTATGAGCTTGGCTTTTCAGCTTAGCACCCTCAATATTCATGCTCTCTTTTATCTGATTCTCCCCCCCCCCGTTTCTTTTCCCACAGGCTCCTCTCTCAGTGACAGAGTCTACCAGAGTCCAGCTGACATTTACATAAATTCCACAGATACAGCCAAAATCAACTGTTTACACACAATTGACAACTATGATCAAATCCTTTGGTACAAACAGTTAAAGAACAAGCAGCTACAGTTCTTGGGACGCATGTACAAAAGCTATGGAAACACAGAGACTGGTGTGAATGTGACAATGGATGGGACAGCAGATAAAGGCCAGACCTGCACATTAACAATAAAAGATGTCACCCTGAACAGCAGTGCGGTGTACTTCTGTGCTCCTAGATACCACAATGCTACATATCACTGATCCTCAATACAAAAACCTTATCTAAAGTGGTTTCCATGTCTTTATGACAGCTTAAAGCCTTTTGTATTCCTTCCCTTCATAAGGTGGCAGCATATCCTCAAACAGGTTTTACTGAATCAGTATAATAGTTGCTGACTTCACGACTGTACCTTATTGCTCAGCATTGCTTTTAACACCATTCTGGTTTCAGGTAATGATATTTTTTTTAAATGTACAAAATAGAGTTATATTTGGCTGATGAAGCTTTTCTCCATGTGCTGCAATTACAGTATTTTAAGTTACTGACTTGAATTAAGGCTCATGTATTTTCTTTTGTGATTTTTGAGCAGGTCTCTCTCTCAGTGATCAGAAACCAGCTGACCTGTACAAAACATCTAAAGAGACAGCCAAAATTGAGTGATTGCAAAGTATTGATGACAACCACAACCGAATCCTCTGGTACAAGCAATCAAAGAGCCAACTGCAGTTTCTGGGGTACATGCTAGCAAGCAAAGGATTTCCAGAGCCTGGACTGAATGTGGCAATAGATGGGAGTGCAAACAAGAACCAGATCTGCACGTTAACAATTGAAAGACTCAATTTGAGCAGCAGTGCAGTGTACTTCTGTGCTGCTAGTTACCACAGTGCTAAATAATACAAAAACCTCCCAATTGCCAATTTTTATCTCTTATAGCTCACAGCCCCTTGCACCAGTATCCAAACCAATACTGGTGTTCTGGTCAGAATAGGCATTGAAATGGGAGGCCCTTATTGTGAAGAAAAGCACCACCTACCATTTTTAATAGGAGCAGGCTTTAAAACCAACAACGTCAGCTGTATCTCATCATATCACTATGCTTGCTCAAGTAGTCATCATCTTCGTAGCCTCATCTCTATGGCTTCAAGGTACATGGACATTTTAATATATGAGATAAATAGGCTTTAAAGTTGCTGCTTTTTAAAAAAAAAAAATCAATTATTAACTTTTGTTTAAAGAATTATTAGCATAACATTGGATTTTCTTGTTGTAGGTCATTCCCAGGGTGTGATTCAATACCCTGAAATCAGGTGGAATTATGTAAACAAAGCTGCTGAGATGAACTGCAGCCACAATAAAGATAAGAGCCATAACCAGATGTACTGGTACATTCAAAGACCAGGGGAGACCATGAGCCTCATTGTATTCATGTTTGGTGGGAAGACCGACTACGGTGGCGCACGTGAAAATAAATATTTAGCCAACAGAAAAGAAATTGAGAGCGAGACTCTCACTGTGAATGACTTGGAGCTGAATGACAGCGCTGTGTATTTCTGTGCTGTCAGCAAACACAGTGATGTGAGAAGCTGGAGAAGCTGTACAAAAACTGCCTGGCAACTAATCTGATATTAGAAATCACTTGACTTTTATGTCTTTCCAGTAGGTGGCACTGGTGCTCAAGAAAAACTAACATCAAAACATGCAGCAGGTGATTTCAGAAGGTGGTTGTCAATAAGAGTCCATGGCAAAATGTAAGCCACTCAGTGTTCTGTTTTCAGACACCAGTTGAGCTGCTAGCAATATTTATTTGGGCTTACTGGCAATCACATTTATAATTCAAGAATCCAACTATAATTTCTGTGATGATCATTCTTTTTTTTTTTAATCTTTCTAGCTGTTTGGAAAACTTCAACACTCAAACACCTGGAGACAAAGTCTAGCTGGTCTGCTGCCATGGAAAAAATGACTTTATGCTCATGCAGTGGTTCCAGAAATGCCCTGTTCCAAGTCCTAAAATGAAGTGGACATTTGAATTATAGCAACAAAGAGCATGAGGAAATGTTTGAGAAATATTTTGATATCTGCTTATAGTTGACCTAGAGGCACCCGAGCACAGTGCAGTGTACTACTGTGCAGTAATCGATATACACTGAGAGGAAAACCCCTCCCCTTAATACAAAACTCAGAACCATCAAAGTGGATGGTTTTAAAATGAGCATACTCCTCCCACCTCTTGATTAGATCCCAGCCAAAATAGTCTTCACTTCACTCTGTAACCTGAGATAATTCATTGGGGTCCATCAGCTGATCTGACATCAAATCCCAGAAATTTAAACCCCTAAAACTCTTAGACACATTATCAAAGAAACATTAACATGATTCATTTTCTCTTTTTCTGGTGCTTGACAGGTAATAACTTGTTTGCATACAATAACATCCTCTGAAAGTTGAAATGGTTTCATTGAAAGTAAATGTAAATCTTTCTGTATCCAGGTGTCTGTGTGGGTCTTGAGGTCCACCAGTCTCCCCCCGAGTTAATCACAGATGTTGGTTCCAAAGTGCAGATTTTCTGCAGCCACGAAAAGACTGACTACAGGGTGATGCTCTGGTACCAGCAGATACCCGGAGACACAGCTATGAAACTCATCGGATTTTTATACTTCAAAGATGTGACATTTGAAGACCAAAATAAAGATCATTTTGATATCACTGGAGATTTGAGTGGGAATACAGCAAAGCACAGTTCTCTAATACTAAAAGCTGCACAACAAGAGCACAGTGCAGTGTACTACTGTGCAGCTAGAGAAGCACAATGACAAAAAGCCCCTGTGAACATTACAAAAACTCCACAATCTGGAATTATCAGTGGTTTGATGCAAGAAGGGGAATAAACTGATCTCAGGCACCTGCTTTTGTGGTTTTGGTTTTCATGTCTGATATTATTCTGGTAGTGTGTTCTAATTAGACCAGACTAATAACATTTTTAAAATCTAATAAAAACAAATAAGTCAAAAGCAACACATCTTTTGTGGTTGATTCTGGTGAAAATAGGAGTATATCAAGATCTAAACTGAAAGCATTATAGTGATCACACAGCAAAAAAAAAAAAAATTACTTGGAAAACTCACACCTTTAAGTTTCAGAGCACAATAAATCTTTGTGTCTTGATGTAACCAGTTAAAATAAACAGTCTGACAGAGGCCTTCATATCTTGAATCTGAAGATGCAAACACAAAATAAAATGTACCTCCACCTTACACAAAAGCCTGTGAGTCCTCTTTACCTTTGCCTTTGGTGTACTAAGTATCTACTGGTTTCTACCCACATACATAAAACGTGATGAGGCAAAACAGCGACGTCCATCTCGGCCACTGTATTCAAGATGATCAGGCAACATGGCGGCCTCTATAACCCTGCACTCGCTCATATGCATTTTTAATGGATTAGTTGAAGGTGTATGTTAATGTTTTGGTTTGTTGGAAGACAGATTTACACACTAATCGATGTTTATTTATGAGTGCTTTTATTTATTCTAAATAAATGTAAAAACAAAACAAAAACAAAAACACTGACTGCAGCTTAAAAGACCCATTTCCAAACTGTTATTTATATAATAAATGAAACAAAACAAACACAGCACTGAAACAGCACTACTGAAAATTACTTATGATATTCTTATGCACTTTGATAAGGGTGAATATAAAGGGCTGGGCTGGCATAACTGCTCTCAGACGGTTCTCGTCATACCTGACATCCATATTAACAACTGTGGGTCCTTTGCATGTGAGGCTACATACTAAGGAAGAAGAAAAGGACTTGTATCGATTGGCTATGCAGAAAAAAAAAAAGAAAATTGTCCTCACATTTACTAAAGAAATTTATAGAACAAGTCTTCAGAGAGGCCTAATTTAAGAAGTTACATGCCATCCACAACTATTATATTGGTAATAAATATATTTTAAATGATTAGTGTTTCAGGACAAATTGATATAGCAATAACAAAACAAAAAACATAAAAGACTTTAAACTTTAAATGTTAAAAGCATGGCTGTGACTACTAAAAGAAAAAAAAATGCATTTTTTCTTTTTGCAGCGACTCTTACAGGTATGCTTGAATTTTCTTTAAAGCAGATACTTTCCGGTCGCCACCCACAGCTAATGGACATAGGTGCGGTTTGTTAAAAATTAACTTTGTCATAAATTGGATGTAGCAGAAAAGTGTAGTGGTACAGCTCACAGCTCCTTGCAACTGTACTGTAACCAACATTGCTCTTGTGATTATAAGCCGGTTCTAGAATGGGAGGTACTTAGAATGAATTAAAGACTTTAGCCTCCACCTACCATTATAAATAGCAGGAGGCTTTAACATTTACAGTGTCAATATGTCTGTGATTGCTCAAGTACTCATCACATTTATAGTATCATCTCTGTGGCTTCAAGGTACATGAATTATGTGTAAGACACCCAGGCTTTAAAGAATTTTTCTTTATGTAACGCCTGAACAATTTTTCTCAAAGAATTATTAGGAGTAATTTATATTTTCTTCTCACAGGTCATTCCCGGGATGTGATTCAATACCCTGAAATCACCTGGAGTTTCTTCGGCAAGGCTGCAGAGATGAACTGCAGCCACAAGAAAGATAAAAGTTATAGCCAGATGTACTGGTACATTCAAAGACCAGGGGAGCCCATGAACCTCATCGTCTACACACCCTATGGTGGGAAGCCTGACTATAGAGGGCTCAGTCAAACTAAATATTCAGCCAGCAAAGAAGAAGTTGAGAGCTGAACGACATTGGTGTTTATTTTTGTGCCGTCAGCATGCACAGTGATAAGCAGGAGATGCTGTACAAACACTGCCTTAGATTTAAGCTGATATTAGAAATGTCTTGACTTTTGTCCTTCCAGTAGGTGGCACTGGAGTTCTAGAAGTACAAACATCAAAGCATGCAGTAGCTGGCAGAGTCAATCAGTTTTAGGTTTTCAGACAGGAGCTCAAGATGCTGACATTCAGTTTATTTTGTCTTATTGGTAATCACATTAAATCACAAAGGCACCTGAGTGCTGTGCAGTAAGCTATACAGACTGAGAAGAAAACCCCTCCCCTTAATACAAAACTCAGAACCATCAAAGTGGATGGTTTTAAAATGAGCATACTCCTCCCACCTCTTGGTTTGATCTCAGCAAATATGGTGCTTACTTAACTTTACTCTTAAACCTTACATGATTTGGTGAGGTCGTCAGTTAAATCCCAGCATGCTAAATCCCTAAACTCTTAGACACGTTATCAAAGGAACATTAACATGATTAATTTTCTCTGTTTCTGGTGCCTGGCAGGTAATAAATTACAATAACATCCTCTGAAAGTGGAAATGATTTAATTGAATGTAAATATAAATTCTTTCTGTATCCAGGTGCCTGTGTGGGTATTGAGGTCCTTCAGTCTCCCTCTGAGGTCATCACAGATGCTGATTCCAAAGTGCAGATTTTCTGCACCCATAAAAAGACTGACTACAGGGTGATGCTCTGGTACCAGCAGCCACCTGGAGACACGGCTATGAAACTCATCGGATTTTTAAACTTCAAAGCTGTCACGTTTGAAGACCAAAATAAAGATCATTTTGATATCACTGGAGATTTGAGTGGGACTACAACCAAAAACAGTTCTCTAATACTAAAAGCTGCACAACAAGAGCACAGTGCAGTGTACTACTGTGCAGCTAGAGAAGCACAATGACAAAAAGCCCCTCTGAACACTACAAAAACTCCACAATCTGGAATCGTCAGTGGTTTGATGCAAGAAGGGGAATAAACTGATCTCAGACACCTGCTTTTGTGGTTTTGGTTTTCAAGATATTAATTTGTTAGTGTGTTCTAATTATACCAGACTAATAACCTTTCTAAAATCTAATGAAAATCAATCAAAAGCAACACATCTTTTGTGGGTGATTCAGGTGAAAATATGAGCAGGTTAGGGACTGTAGTCAAGATATTATTATATATTAAGATATTAAGTGCAGACTTTCAGCTTGAATTCATTGGGATTAAAAAGAGCATTGCATTAACGGTTTAAGAATATCAGCTATGAACAGCTGACTAACCAAAGTACAGAAAAATGTTCTGTCCTGTATCCTCTGACAGGCAATATTTTCTATCATCATAATCACTGGGACACAAGGACATGGAGACAGTATTCAGGCAGTTTCTTTAATTAAATTCTTCATAGAAATTTTACCTACTAAGAATGCATTCATCAGTTTTCAGCAGATTAGCCCAAGGGAAGGGCCAATGATAATCATGAAACACAGCATCAAACATTTTCTAAGGTAACATTTTAATGCAGTCACAGCAACGTGATCAACATCTTTGTTGTGCTTGAATTACCCAATAACAAGCGGATAGGGAAAAAGTAGATAAACAAAACAACAAAAAAAGACAAGTTATTTGTCTCTAAAATGGATTATAATCTATTTACATTTGTGAAGTTTACACAATGCATCACTTCCTGTCCTTCCTCCGTTTTAAAGCACTGCATGACTATTTGGCTTCTACCATCCTGCACTCCAGATTACTTTAAAATAACCATCTTCTTCCCTCTGCTTTACAAACACTCCCCAGATCCCACTGTAATAATTAATAATAATTAAAGTTAGAGTACACAAAATGCTGGATTTCAATAGATAGCAGATAACAGTCAATTGTACTGTACAATAGGTTTCCTCACCCCTCCCAATTCAAGTGCATAATCCTAGCTACGGTGGCTGCTGTAGGACAAACATGTTTTGGTCAGCAAAGACAGATCAAAAATACGAAATCTACACTGTACCTCATTAGGGTTGTTGTCCCACGCATACACGGGGACAACATGCAAACGCCACACAGAAAGGCCCGGGCCAAGGTGGATTCAAACCCAGACCTTCTAGCTGTGAGGCAGCAGTGCTAACCACCACATCACTGTGCTGCCCCTGGCTGTAATTACTAAAAGAAAAGAAAAAAAAAAGCCTTTTTTTCTTTTACAGTGGTTCTTACAGGCATGCTTGACTTTTATTGCATCTTCATCATGAAAAGGTGCTGCGTCAAAACACAATTTTTGGACAAACTCAGCTTTGCTACTGAGTTTACTGTCTGTGACATACAAATGTTTAATAAAAAGTCTTGTAGCAATTTTGGTGGAGACCACAAGAAATTGTTTTTGAATATTTATTAAACCTTCTGATAAAATCCAATTTGGTGGTTTTCAGCAACTTGGTTGGAAAACTAATATGACAGGTTTATCTTGGAACCTGACAAAGTTTTTGTCTTTGTCATAAAACTGGATATAGCAGAAATGTTTAGTAGAATATAAACTAACATTATAATGTGGTGCGCAGAACACATCAGTACCGCATATTTAAGAAGAGGATGATTGTGCAGCCTTAAAGGCTTGACCCTCCAAAAGGTGTTGACAAATAATATTCTATGAAACCAGATTTTTTTGGACTCAGTTCAGGCCTCCCATAAGGAGGCAGCATGTATGTAGTGGCTGCTTAGAATTCACTGAATCACTGCCAATTTCCTGGTGGGAGGGTTCACCCAGAAATGACACATGAATGATCAGTGGAAGTGAATACACAGTTATGAAAGCACAAAAGACATAACAATGCCATTTCCGAATTTAGTCATGCAAAACAACATGATACTCACTTTCTTCTGCATAAGCTTTAACATTATACTGGTGTCAGGTAATGTGATCTTTTTACTTTTCAAATTTTTAGGATTTACTGTTTTAATGTTATATATTGTTGCAGAGTTTTTATTTATATTTTTCACAGGTTCCTCATTCAGTGACCAAGTCATCCAGACTCCACCTGATCTTTATGAGAAGCAAGGACAAACAGCAGAAATCAGCTGCTCACACAGAATAGAGAGCTATAATGTAATCCTCTGGTACAAGCAAGCGAAAAACAGCCAGTTACAGCTCCTGGGATACATGGTAGGAACCAGCAAATTTCCAGAGGCTGGAGTGAATGTCCAAATAAATGGGGATGCAAATAAACAGCAGAAATGCACATTAACAATTGAAGACCTCACGCTGAACAGCAGTGCAGTGTACTTCTGTGCTGCTAGTTTCACAGTGCTACATATCACTGCTCCTCAATTCAAAAACCTCCTCACTATCAGGTTTCATCTCCTATAGCTCGCAGCTCCTTGCACCTGCATTCTAACCAACATGATTGGAATCCATATTTGAATGGGGGGTCCTTACTGTGACGTAAAGCCTTTAGCCTCAAACTACAATTATAAATAGCAGGAGGTTTTAATATTTACATTGTCATTTGTCTCTCATTGTAGTCCAGTAGTATGTTTTCTCAAGGACTCATCACATTTGTAGTCTCATTTCTATGGCTTCAAGGTACATGGACTATTTAACCATGCATGAGATAGGCATACCTAGGCTTTAAAGAATTTTGTTTTCATGCAATGCCTGAACAAATTTTCTCAAAGAATTATTATCATTGCATTCTATGCTCTTCTCACAGGTCCCAGGATGTGATTCAATACCCTGAAATCAGTTGGAGTTTCTTCGGTAAGGCTGCAGAGATGAACTGTAGCCACAAGAAGGGTGCAAATTATTACCAGATGTACTGGTACATTCAAAGACCAGGGTAGACCATGAACCTTGTCGTCTACACAGCCTATAGTGGGAAGCCTGACTATGGGGGGCTCAGTCCAACTAAATATTCAGCCAGCAAAGACAAGATTTAGAGCGGGTCTCTTACTGTGAATGACTTGCAGATGAACGACATTGGTGTTTATTTTTGTGCCGTCAGCGTGCACAGTGATGTGAGAAGTTGGAAAAGCTGTACAAAAACTGCCTGCCACTTAATCTGGTATTAGAAATAACTAGATTTTTATATTCTCCCAGTAGGTGGTGCTGGAGCTCCAGAAATACATTGAAGCATGCAGTAGCATTCATTCATCATTCCATCTTCATTCATTTTCTCTCATTCTAGGTGTTTGAGTGTTGAAGTCTACCAAACAGCCGTGGAGGTTTTCCAAACACCTGGAGATAAAGTCCAGTTGGTCTGCAACCATGGAAAGACAGTGGTACCAGAAATCCCATGGACACCAAGTTCCGAAGAGCATTGGACATTTGTTTTACAACAACAAAGAATCTTATGATCCATGTTCATGTGTTGTTCATTTACATGTGTGGCTCTATGAGCCAGCACTGAGATTACTAGTGGCAGTGAATGTTTGTGTGAGAAGCCTAAGTAGAAGCTAGTAATTGAATTGTGAGAGCTCAGTTGCACATTCTGAAATCTTTGTGGTTACAGTAGCTGAAATCCCCTCCCCTTAATAAACAAACTCAGAACCATCAAACCACCAAAGCGGCTGGTTTTGAAACTGAACATACTCCTCCCACCTCTTGGTTAGATTCCAGCCAAAATAATGTTTACTTCACTTTTCTCTTAAGCCTCAGAGATTTCAGCGGGACCAATCAGTTTATCTGATATCAAATCCCAGAAGTTGAAATCCCTAAAATTCTTAAATGCATACTTTGATACATTATTCAAGGAAGATCAACATGATTAATTTTCTCTGTTTCTGGTGTCTGACAGGTAACAACTTATTTACTTAGAATGAGATCTCGAAAGAGAAAATGGTTTCATTAAGTGTAAATGTAAATTATTTCTCTATCCAGGAGTCTGTGTGGGGCTTAAGGTCCATCAGTCTCCCCCTGAGGTCATCACAGATGTTGGTTCCACAGTGCAGATTTTCTGCACCCATGAAAAGATTGACTACAGGGTGATGCTCTGGTACCAGCAGCTACCCGGAGACACGGCTATGAAACTCATAGGATTTTTATATTTCAAAGCTGTCACGTTTGAAGACCAATATAAAGAACATTTCAGTATCACTGGAGATCTGGGTGGGAATACAGCAAAGAATGCCTCGCTGATAGTTGAAGTTTCACAAGAGCACAGTGCAGTGTACTACTGTGCAGCAAGCTATGCACAATGACAAAAAATCCCTCTCAACTTTACAAAAACTGAATAATATTTTTTTAATGATTGGTGGTTTTGATAAGACAAGCTCTCAAACACCTGCTTTTGTGGTTATCTTGTGACTTAATCCATTCATAAACAATGTACTAATATGCCCTCGTTCTATTCTTATTTTTCTAGTATGTACTGTTTATCCAGGAAGCAAGTCCCAATTTGCAAAAAATAAGTATAAGTACTTTAATTCACATAAGCAGTAAGAGCACACATGCTCCCCTGAGCCTGATGAATGTTTGCATTCCCTTTATTTGTACTAAGAGTTGGACAGATGTTCATCTCCACACACATGTACCTGCAGTCAGGGAAATACTATAATTCACATGTGTTTAAAGGCTGCACAGCAAAAATAACCACCATTTGTGGTCATTATTGTTCAGCCAAAGATAAAAAATAACCTTCAGCTTCCCAGGCCCCTCTTCTATGGAACCAGATCCCAGCTTGGATTCGGGAGACAGACACCCTCTCTATTTTTAAGATTAGGCTTAAAACTTCAAGCTTATAGCTTAAAACCTTTGAATCAAATCCAGTTTGGCAGTTGCTTGAAATTGGTTAGCATGGCAATGTGACAGATTTATTGTGTGACCTGCATGTTACTGGACATAATGTTTTGAGGCATACGAATTTCAGTCACTACCCACATCTGGACATAGCAGATAGCAAATGGCACCATATCCCGTGATACCACATACTTAAAAACTGTATATAACGCGTGCTTCAAAATTCAAGCATATCCACCTCCAAATTTTGACCCAATGGTGGTGCTTGAGGCTTGGACATACAGCTTGCTGAACAGAGTCAAAAGGCTCTGTATAAACAACAAAAAATAATACGAAGATGTGCAAGGAGTGATAGGAAAACTCCATAAGGTGTTGACAAACAGGTTTCTGGGGTTCAACTCAGGTATTTGTTATATCAAGGCCTCTCATAAGGTGGCAGTATGTCTGTAGAATAGTGGCTGTTCACAATTCACTGCCCAATTTCCTGATGGGAGGGTTCACCCAGAAATTACATATGAATGATCAGGAAAATTGAAAATACAGATATGAAAGAACAGAAGACTTAACAGCATCGCTTCAAAATTTAGCCAACATGATAATCACTTTCTTCTGTGTAAGCTTTAACATAATCCTGGTGTCAGGTAATGCACACTTTTCTGTTTTTCAAGATTCACTCTCATATTCCTTGTTTTATATTATTGTGGGATTTATGTTGATGTTTTTCACAGGTTCCTCACTCAGTGACAAAGTGTCCCAGACTCCAGCTGAAATGTACAGAAATCAAGAACAAACAGCTGAAATCAAATGTTCACACAGTATAGACAACTATAACCGAATCCTCTGGTACAAGCAAACAAAAAACAGTCAGTTACAGTTCCTGGGATACATGTTTGGAACCAGTGGAACACCAGAGCCTGGGTGGAACATCGAAATGAAAGGGAATGCAAACAAGAACGAGCACTGCATGTTAACAATTAAGGAACTCCAACTGAACAGCAGTGCGGTGTACTTCTGTGCTGCTAGTTTCACAGTGCTACATGTCACTGATCCTCAATACAAAAACCTCCTCACTATCAGGTTTCAGCTCTCACAGCTCTCAGACTCTTGCACCTGTATCCTAACCAATGTCAGTCTTGTGATTATAATCCGGTGCTAGAATGGGAGGTCCTTAGAATTAATTAAATCTCCACCTACCATTACAAATAGCAGCAGGCTTTAATATTTACAGTATCAGCTGTATCTCTGTCACGTACCGGTGTGCTGGGCAGGCAGGTGAGGACCCCAAAGCAGGACACTGGACTCAAGGTAAACTCAACAGAACTCAGCTTTATTTGCTGGCAAACACAGGGAGGGCTGAACTGGATGAAGCCAGCAGCATAGACTAAGAAGCAGGAACACACACACAGCAAGTGACGATGATGCGACACCAAGCAGGGAAAACACAGGATGTAAACACACGAGGGCTGATGAGGGTACAAGACACATCTGGGAAACACAGGTGAACAGCATGACACTAATGACACAAGGAGACACACGTGAAAAATAAATACAACTTAAAATGCTGGGTCAAAGGACCCAGGGCCATGACAATCTTACTGTAGAATATAACTATGATAGCTCAGGTAGTCATCACGCTTGTAGTCTCATCTCTGTGGCTTCAATGGATATTTCAACTATGCAAGAGATACCTAGGGCTTTAAAGATGTTTTTTGCCTTCATATAATGCCTGAGCACCCTCAGAGAATTATTAGTATTAAAATTAATTTTCTTCTCAGGTCATTCTCAGGATGTGAGCCACAAGAAAGATAGAAGTCAACCCCAATTTCTTTTTGATCATGTAATCCCTGAACAATGTTTCTCAACAATTTTCAGTACAGCACTTGATTTTTCCCCCTCACATATCAGTCCCTTATTTAGCCTTATCTATGAATAATATGGTTGAACACTGACCATGGTGGGGCCCCTGAAAACAAATGTCTTGTTTGCTGCCTGAATATTAAGAGTTTTGTTCTCTCAGTGAATGACTTTTTTCTACTGTCAAACACAGAGATGTGAGAAGTTGGAGGAACTGTCTAAAAGCTGCTTGACATTTAATCTGGTATTAGAAATAACCATAATGTCCTTCCAGTAGGTGGCGATGGAGGTCAAGAAATACAAACTTCAAAATATGCAGTAGCTGACTTAAGGAGGAGGGTGTCAATAGAAGAGTTCATGGAAAAATGTCAGTCATTCATTGTTCTCTTTTCAGATAGTAACTAATCATGCTGACATTATTCGGTTTATGTTGGCTTATTGGCAATCGGTGCCAGAAATCTCCTGGAGACCAAGCTTTGAAGGGCACTGGAAATTTGTGTTACAACAACAAACCACATGAGGAGTGTTTTGAGAATCATTTTTACATTACTGAAGGCACCTGAGCACAGCAGCACGCTATGCACACTGAGAAGAAAACCCCTCCCTTTAATACACAAACACATAACCAACACACTGAACACACTCCTCCCACCTCTTGATTAGATCCCAGCCAATAGTGTTTACTTCACTTTCCTCTTAGACTTCAGAGTGGGGTCTGACATCGAAAAAAGGCAATGAAAAATCCCTAAAACTCTTAGACACATTATCAAAGGAAGGTCAACATGATTAATATTCTCTTTTTTTGGTGCCTGACAGGTAACAACTTGTTCGTATACAATGGGCCCCTCTGAAAGTGGAAATTACTTCATTAAATGTATCATCTGTTTTGGTTTAAACTGAATCTTTTATCATTCTGTATCCAGGTGCCTGTGTGGGTCTTGAGGTCCGTCAGTCTCCCTCTGAGGTCATCACAGATGTTGGTTCCAAAGTGCAGATTTTCTGCACCCATGAAAAGACAAACTACAGGATGATGCTCTGGTACCAGCAGCCACCTGGAGACACGGCTATGAAACTCATTGGGTTTTTATACTACAAAGCTGTCACATTTGAAGATCAAAATAAAGATCATTTCAATATCACTGGAGATTTGGGTGGAGATACAGCAAAGAATGGCTCTCTGATAGTTATACGTGCAGGAAAAGAGCACAGTGCAGTGTACTACTGTGCAGCTAGAGAAGCACAATGACAAAAAGCCCCTCCGAACTTTACAAAAACTCCACAGAACTAGACATCACTGGTGGTTTTGAAATACAAGCTCTGAAGCACCTGCTGTAGTGGTTGTCTTGTGGCTTGATCCATTGATATGAAAAAACTACTAATATACCTTTGTTTTTATCTGATTGTTTCATTCTCATTTAACAGAGCATGTTATTAACAGTAAGTACTGTTTATATAATCAGGAAGGAAGCCCAAATTAGCAAAAATTACATGCAATTTTCCTTCACATGACCAGAAAAGGCGCATATGCTCTTCCCAGCCTTATTTAAGTTTGCAGTCCCCTTTTGTGGTGCTAAGAGTTTCAAAGACCTCTTTATGCAGTAAAAACACCCTTACGCAGTACTTGTGAAATATTCTTAAAGGTTGTGCAGAATAATTAATCACAATTTATAGTTTGTCATGAAACACTGTGGCAGGCAAGTTTTAGGACCCCAGTGCAGGACTCTTGAGACACAGGCCTAACTTTAACTTCAGCTTTTATTAGCTGGGAAACTCGGGACCGAACTGGATGAGTCCAGCTTAATTAAAAAACAAACTTGAGCAGACGGAGGTAGGAACTGATAACTTCAATAACAAGGACACAACAGAGAACCAGGGAAAACACACAGTATTTGTTTAGGCCACTTTGTGAATTCAATTTTTCATCAATTTTCAGCTGATATGATGATGATGTTATGAAACACAGAATCAGACATTTTCTAACTTTTAAAGTCAATGCAGAGTCACAGCAATGTGAAAGAGCAACATTTCTCATATTCTTGAATTCAACACTCAGCATTTTGGTCCAATAAATGCTAGAGAAGAAATTCTTCTACATGGCAGTCTGTGTGATATTATATACACCCTGAAGAATGACTAGCTTCTTTGGTGGTATTAAAAACAAATCCCCTGGAAGTAATAGCTCTAGAATACATAATTACCAGGTCTCAGTAGATCTTAATGGGGTGCATATGAGCCTTAGTGACTTTACACACCATAACAATTCAAAAGCTAAATAAGAACCAGAAATTAAAAAAAGCTAAAATTATAATAAATATAAACCATTGACAATGCTGCCACTTTCTGTGATTGGCATTATTATGGCAAGAACTAACTCATCCGAGAGTTTTAATAGATGCATCTATGGCATCAATTTAAAGATCCTATGTGACATCTTTCTCGAGTTATCACAGTAACAAGATTTTCAGAAAAACCTGACCTCTGGCCTTGAGGTGACCTTGACCTTGAGGTACAGCTTGCTGAACAGAGACAAAAGGCTCTGCATAGACCACAACCAAGAAGATGAAAATGTGCAAAGAGAGATACTCCATGAAAACTCATAAGGTGCTGAAAAATAACATAATAGATTTTTGGGGTTCAACTCAGGTATTTGTTATATGAAGGCCTCTCATATGTCTGCAGTGTAGTGACTGTTCACTGCATCACTGCCCAATTTCCTGATGGGAGGGTTCACCCAGAAATGACATATGAATGATCAGCAGCACTGAAAATGCAGTTATGAAAGCACAGAAGACTTGACAGCGTTGTCATGCAACACAATATGATAATCACTTTCTTCTGCATAAGCTTTAACATAATCCTGGTGTCAGGTAATGCACACTTTTCTGTTTGTTTTTCAAGATTCACTCTCATATTCCTTGTTTTATATTGCTGTGGGATTTATGTTGATGTTTTTCACAGGTTCCTCACTCAGTGACAAAGTGTCCCAGACTCCAGCTGAAATGCATAGAAATCAAGGACAAACAGCTGAAATCAAATGTTCACACAGTATAGACAGCTATAACCGAATCCTCTGGTACAAGCAAACAAAAAACAGTCAGTTACAGTTCCTGGGATACATGTTAGGAACCAGTGGAACACCAGAGCCTGGAGAGAATGTCCAAATAAAAGGGAATGCAAATACACGAGAGACCTGCACATTAACAATTGAAGACCTCACCCTGAACAGCAGTGCAGTGTACTTCTGTGCTGCTAGTTTCACAGTGCTACATATCGCTGATCCTCAATGCAAAAACCCACCTTACTGTCAGCTTTGATCTCTTAGAGCTCACAGACCCTTGCACCTGTATTCTAACCAACACTGGTCTTGTGATTATAATGCGGTATTGGGATGGGAGGTCCTTACTGTGAAGTAAGACCCTATACTCCACCTACAATTATAAATAGCAGAATGCTTTAAATATTTATAATGACTGCTGTCTCTCATTGTAGTGCATCACTATGATTGCTCAAGTAGTCATTACATTTGTAGTCTTAGATCTGTGGCATCAAGGTGTGTGAACCATTAAAGTGATACAGAGGCTTTCAATTAAATTTTTCTTCCTATGATGTCCTGAACACTCTTCATTCCCGGGATGTGGTTCAGTACCCTGAAATCAGCTGGAGTTATGTTGACAAATCGGTAGAGATGAACTGCAGCCACAAGAAAGATATAACTTACAACCAGATGTACTGGTACATTCAAAGACCAGGGGAGACCATGAGCCTCGTCGTCTACACAGTCTATGGTGGGGTGCCTGACTATGGTGTGACTGATCAAACTAAATATTCAGCCAGCAAAGAAAAAATTGAGACCGGGTCTCTTACTGTGAATGACTTGGAGCTGAATGACAGCGGTGTGTATTTTTGTGCTGTCAGTATACAGAGTGATGTGAGAAGCTTGAGAAGCTGTACAAAAACTGGCTGATAATTAGAAATTTCTAGACATTTATATACTTCCAGAAGGTGGCACAAGAGCTCATGAAATACTAACATCAAAACATGCAGCAGTTGCTTTAAAGAGAGTCTTTAGTAAAATGTTAAAATCACTGTTTATAGCTGAGTTGTACTGGAGATTATTCATTTTCTCTCTTTCTAGGTGTTTGTCTGCATGTTGAAGTCAACACACAGAAAAGTGTGCTCTACTCACACAATGAGCCATTTGACTGCGGATGGGGCACTACTGACTTCAACTGAGCATATAGTCGAGCAGTGGAAGGAAGATTTGGAGAGCATCCTTAATCCCACGGACACATTTTCTGTAAAGGAAGCAGAGTCTGAGGATGACTCACCCATCACTGGGTGAGAAGTGACTTGACCTTTATGTCGTTCCAGTAGGTGGTGCTGGAGCTTAAGTCAAAACATTCAGCAGCTGCTTTAAAGAGGAGGGTGTCAATAAAAGAGTCCATGGCAAAATATTAGAGTCACTCAGTGTTCTGTTTCCAGACCGGAGCTCATCATGCTGACATTACCCAGTTTATTTTGGCTTATTGGTAATCACACTCATCACTGAGGAATCCCATTTCAAATTAGCCATACTTTCTATGTTAATTATTTATTTTCTCTTTCCAGGTGTTTGCCTAGGTGTTGAAGTCAACCAAACTCCTTTGGAAGTTTTTGGAACACCTGGAGGCAAAGTCCAACTGGTCTGCAGCCACGGAAAGACAGACTACATACTCATGCACTGGTACCAGAAATCCCCTGGAGACCAAGCTCTGAAGCGCATTGGACATTTGTATTATGGCAACAAAGAGCATGAACAATCATTTAAGTAACATTTTAATATTACTGGAGATTTGAGTGGAGACAAAGCAAAGAGTGCTTCTCTGTTTATAGTCGACCTAAAGGCATCTGAGCACAGTGCAGTGTATTACTGTGCAGCAAGCTTTGCACACTGAGAGGAAAACCCTCCCCTTAATACAAAAACTCACAACAATCAAAGTGGATGGTTTAAAACATACTCCTCACACAGCAAATACAGTGTCTGAGTGTTGAAGTCAATCAAACACCTTTGGAAGGTTTCCAGACACCTGAAGGCAAAGTCCTGCTGGTCTGCAGCCATGGAAAGACGGACTACACGCTCATGTGGTGGTACCAGAGTTCCCTGGAGACCAAACTTTAAATCACATTGGACATTTGTATTAAAGCAACAAAGAGTGTGATGCAACATTTTGAAATTACTGGAGAATTGATTGTAGAAAAATCAAAGAATGCTTTTCTGTTTACTGTCGACCTAAAGGTGCAGGGGATCAGTGCAATACACTACTGAGCAGCAAGTCAAGCTCACTGACAGAATAGCCCCTCCCCTTAATACCAAAGCTCAGAACCATCAAAGTGGATTTTTTTTTCAATGAATATACTCCTCACAGCCAGTGTAGTCTTTCCTCACAACCCTCATACAACCTCAAATGACCAAACCCCTAAAAAATTTTAAACACATAACTTGACATATTAAAGAACTCCTTTTAAGAAGATCAACATGATTAATTTTCTCTTTTTCTGCTGTTTGACAGGTAATAACCTGATTACACACAATAAGATCCTGTGGAAGTGGAAATTATTTCATTAAATGTATCATCTGATGTATTTAACCAAAATCTTTCCTCATTCTGTATCCAGGTGTCTGTTGGGGTTTTGAGGTGCGTCAGTCTCCCTCTGAGTTCATCACAAATGTTGGTTCCAAAGTGCAGATTTTCTGCACCCATGAAAAGACTGACTACAGGGTGATGCTCTGGTACCAGCAGCCACCTGGAGACACAGCTATGAAACTCATTGGATATTTGAATGTCAACAATGTAAAACTGGAAGAGTCTGAGAAAAATGATTTTGGCATGTCTGGAGATTTGAGTGGGAGTGCAGCAAAAAACAGCTCATTGATAGTTAAAGCTGCACAACAAGAACACAGTGCAGTGTACTACTGTGCAGCAAGTGAAGCACAATGACAAAAAGTCCCTCTGAACTTTACAAAAACTAAATGTTTTTTTTTATCACTGGTGGTTTTGATAAGCTCTCAAACACCTGCATCAGTGGTTGTCTTGTGGCAACCACTGATTCGTACATTCATGGAAAATGTACGAATATGCCTTTGTTTCTATCTGATTGTTTCATTCTATTTTATGTAGTCATATTACATACTGATGACATAACCAAAGATAAAGCTGAAATTGGAAAAAATGAGATGTCTTTCTTCACATACCCAGTAACAGCAGACAAGCTCCTCTAAATCTTTTTTAAAGCTTTCTTTTTCCGCCACTAAGAGCTGCAAAAACACACCTTCATCAGTATAAACGTATGGATACATAAGGCATCCTATCCAGTGCTAGAAGTCCTTTTTCTAACTTCGTTCAGTGTTTCACAATGGGAATCGCCTTGGTGTGACCAACCGTGGAAGCTCCAATGGCACCACATCTATCCGTGACAGACCTGTGGAGCCGTGCTCAGGGCCCTGCCCCTCATACTCACGTAGCCAACCAGCCCCTCCCTATCAGTTTACATCTGTTACAGCTCACAGGCCCTTGCCCCAGTATTCTAACCAACACTGGTATTGTGATTATAAACCGGTATTGGAATGGGAGGTGCTTACCGTAACATAAAGCCTTTAGGCTCCACCAATCATAAATAGCAGCAGGCTTTAATATTTACAGTCAGCTGTATCTCATTGTAGAATATGACTATGGTTGCTCAAGTATTCATCACATTTGCAGTTTCATCTCTGTGGCTCCAAGGTACATGAACTTTTTAACCATGCCAGAAATAGCTAGACTTTAAAGGACTTTGTTTTCATTTAATGCCTGAACAATTTTTCTCAAAGAGTTATTAGCATTGCATTCTATGCCCTTCTCACAGGTTATTCCCAGGATGTGATTCAATACCCTGAAATCAGCTGGAATTTCTTCAACAAGGCTGCAGAGATGAACTGCAGCCACAAGAAAGATATACGTTACACTCAGATGTACTGGTACATTCAAAGACCAGGAGAGACCATGAGCCTCATCGTCTTCACAGCCTTTGGTGGGCAGCTTGACTATGGTGTGGCTGATCAAACTAAATATTCAGCCAGCAAAGAAAAAATTGAGAGCGGCGCTCTTACTGTGAATGACTTGCAGCCGAATGACAGCGGTGTGTACTTCTGTGCCGTCAGCATGCACAGTGATGTGAGAAGCAGGAGATGCTGTATAAAAACTGCCTGGCAATTAATCTGATATTAGAAATGTTTTTCCAGTAGGTGGCACTGGAGCTTAAAAAGTACTAACATCAAAGCATGCAGTGGCTGCTTTAAAGAGGAGGATCATTTATCTGTTCGTCTCTGCTTGCAGAGTTAACAAAGTCAGACTCAATTTCAGAAATATTCTATGAGCTGCAATACACAAAGAGAAAGATGACCACGATACTATGGAGGGCTTATGCAACCTCGAGGATTTAACCCTCGATAAGGTGCTGACAAATAACAGTCTGTTAAATGAAGTGTTTGAGGTTTGACTCAGGTCTGTGTTATTTAAAATCCTCTCCTAAGGTGGCAGTATGCCTGCAGTGTAGAGGCTGCATCACAGCCCATTTTCCTGATGGGAGGGTTCACCCAGAAAGTACATAAGACTGATCAGTAGACCGAAAATGCAGTTATGAAAGCAAACAAGGAAGAACAGGGTCATTTTTGAATATAGTCATGCAGCGCAACATGCTAATCACTTTCTTCTGCATGAGCTTTAACATTATCCTGGTGTCAGGTATTGTGATCTTTTCACTTTTTCAAGATTTACCCTCATATTCCTTGTTTTATATTATTGTGCGTTTCTGATGATATTTTTTCACAGGTGCTACTCTCAGCGACAAAGTGTCCCAGACTCCAGCTGATATATATATAAAAATCAAGAACAAACAGCTGAAATCAAATGTTCACACAACATAGACAACTACGATCAAATCCTCTGGTATAAGCAAACAAAAAACAGCCGGCTACAGCTCCTGGGATACATGCTAGTAAGCAATGGAAAATCCGAGCCTGGAGTGGATGTCATAATCGAAGGGAGTGCAAATAAACAGCAGACCTGCACATTAACAATTAATGACCTCAACATGAACAGCAGTGCAGTGTACTTCTGTGCTGCTAGTTACCACAGTGCTACATGCCACTGCTCCTCAATACAAAAACCTCCTCCTCCTCCTCCTCCTCATCATCATCAGTTTGCAGCTCACAGACCCTTGCACCTGTATTCTAACTGATACTGATAATTATAATCCAGTACTGGAATGGAAGTTCCTGACTGTGAAGTAAAGCCTCCATTTACCATTATAAACAGTAGCAGGCTTTAATGTTCACAATGTCAGCTGTATCTCATTGTAGAATATGACCACACTTGCTTAAGCAGTCATCACATGTGTGGTCTCATCTTAGTGGCTTCATGGCACATATACATTTTAACCACACAAGAGAAACCTAGGCTTTAACCCTAGAACACTAAAGTCAGGTGATGTGATCTTCACCCACGTGAAAGTGAGAGTGATAATGTCGCAACACTCATGTTAGTGTTCTAGTGTTACATTTGTTATTTCATAAAATATCTGACAAATTCTCAAAGAATTATTACCATTAATATGAATGTGGGAGGAGTTTGGTGAGGCTATGCAAAAAAGAATTTCGGACGGCCTTGAACCAATTCTGGCAAGCCGTCAGGTGACTCAGGAGGGGAAAAGTGTGCTCTACTCTCACAATGAGCCATTTGACTATGGATGGAGCGCTGCTGACTTCAAATGACCATATAGTCGAGCAGTGGAAGGAAGATTTGGAGAGCATCTTTAATCCCACGGACACATTTTCTGTAAAGGAAGCAGAGTCTGCAGATGACTCACCCATCACTGGGTGAGAAGTGACTTGACCTTTATGTCGTTCCAGTAGGTGGTGCTGGAGCTAAGGAAGTGCTAACATCAAAACATGCAGTAGCTGCTTTAAAGAGGAGGGTGTCATTATTAGAGTCACTCAGTGTTCCGTATCCAGCCTGGAGCTCATCATGCTGACATTACCCAGTTTATTTTGGCTTATTGGTAATCACACTCATCACTGAGGAATCCCATTTCAAATTAGCCATACTTTCTATGTTAATTATTTATTTTCTCTTTCCAGGTGTTTGCCTGGCTATTGAAGTCAACCAAACTCCTTTGGAAGTTTTTGGAACACCTGGAGGCAAAGTCCAACTGGTCTGCAGCCACGGAAAGACAGACTACATGCTCATGCAGTGGTACCAGAAATCCCCTGGAGACCAAGCTCTGAAGCGCATTGGACATTTGTATTATGGCAACAAAGAGCATGAAGAATCATTTAAGCAACATTTTAATATTACTGGAGATTTGAGTGGAGACAAAGCAAAGAATGCTTCTCTGTTTATAGTCGACCTAAAGGCACCTGAGCACAGTGCCGTGTATTACTGTGCAGCAAGCTTTGCACACTGAGAGGAAAACCCTCCCCTTAATACAAAAACTCACAACCATCAAACCATCAAAGTGGATGGTTTGAAACTGAACATACTCCTCACACAGCAAATACAGTGTTTACTTCATTTTCCTCTTAAACCTCTGTGGGGGTCGGCCAATTGATCCAATTTCAAATTCCAGCAGCATAAATCCCTAAAACACACATTATCAAAAGAAGGTCAACATGACTCATTTTCTCTTTTTCTGTTGCCTTGTTTGCCTTCTAATAAGTTGTTTGCGTGCAAAAAGATCCTCTGACAGTAGAAATGGTTTCATTAAATGTAATATTTGTTGTGATTTAAAACAGAAATTTTTCTCATCCTCTATGCAGGCGTCTGTCTGGGTTTTGAGGTCCGTCAGTCTAACTCTGAGTTCATCACAAATGTTGGTTTCAAAGTGAAGATTCTCTGCAGCCATGAAAAGACTGACTACAGAGTGCTGCTGTAGTACCTGCAACCACCTGGAATGTCAACACTGCCAAATTTGAAGACCAAAATAACAATCATTTCAAAATCAGTTAATATTTGAGTGGGAAAACAGCAAAGAACTGTTCTTTAATAGCTAAAGGTGAAGGACAAGAACACAGTGGCATTTAACAATTTCTGGCTCTGATAAGACAATTTCTCAAGCACCTGCTTTAGTGGTTGACTTCTGGCTTGATCTAGTCATATAAAAATGTACTGATATAATAAACTGTTTATAAAGCCAGGAAGGAAGCCTTTCTTTTACATCAGCAACAGTAACCGCAGACGTACTCCTTATGAAAGTTTGCATCCCCTTTTCTACCACTAGAAGTTGCAAAGAGATCTTCATCTCTACACATAGTTATATACAAGTTTCTAAATTCTTCTGAAGACTTTGCTTTGTGTTAATGCATGCAAAATGATCTGCCAATTGTTTGCATGCAATAAAATCCTCTGGCACAAGCAAGCATATTCAGTGACGTGACATTAGAAATGTCTTGACTTTTGTGTCGTTCCAGTAGGTGGCGATAGAGCTCAAGAAACGTCAAAACATGCAGCAACTTGTTTAAAGAGGAGGGTGCCAATAATAGAGTCCATGGCAAAATGTTAGTCACTCAGTCTTTGGTTTTCAGACAGGAGCTCATCATGCTGACATTATTCAGTTTGATTTGGCTTATTGGTAATCACAGTCATCATTCAAGAGTCCCAGTTTTAAAGACTTATTGTCTTTAATTTATATGCTAATTATTTATTTTCTCTTTTTCTAGGCGTTTGCCTGGCTATTGAAGTCAACCAAACACCTCTGGAGGTTTTCAGAAAACCTGGAGAAAAAGTCCAGCTGGTCTGCAGCCATGGAAAAACTGACTACACGTTCATGCAGTGGTACCAGAAATCCCCTGGAGACCAAGCTCTGAAGCGCATTGGACATTTGAATTATGGCAACAAAGAGTATGAAGACTCATTTAAGCAACATTTTAATATTACTGGAGATTTGAGTGGAGACAAAGCAAAGAATGCTTCTGTGTTTATAGTCGACCTAAAGGCACCTGAGCACAGTGCAGTGTATTACTGTGCAGCAAGCTATGCACACTGAGAGGAAAACCCCTCCCCTTAATACAAAAACTCACAACCAACAAACATCAAAGTGGATGGTTTAAAACTGAACATACTCCTCACACCTCTTGGTTAGATTCCAGCCAATATAGTGTTTACTTAATTTTCCTCTCAAAGCTCAGACAGCTCTACAACTCTTAGACACATGATCAAAGGAAGGTCAACATGATTCATTTTCTCTTTTATTTGTGCCTGACAGGTAACAACTGGTTTGAATACAATGAGCCTCTCTGAAAGTGGAAAGGGTTTTATTAAATGTATCACCCATCATCTCTTTTTCCATTCTGTATCCAGGTGTCTGTTTGGGTCTTGAGGTCCGTCAGTCTCCCTCTGAGGTCATCACAGATGTTGGTTCCACAGTGCAGATTTTCTGCACCCATGAACAGACTGACTACAGGGTGATGCTCTGGTACCAGCAGCCACCTGGAGACACGGCTATGAAACTCATCGGGTTCTTAGAATACAAAGCTGTCACATTGGAAGAACAATATAGAGAGCATTTCAATATCGCTGGAGATCTGGGTGGAGATACCGCAAAGAACGGCTCACTAAACATCCGAGGCATGGGCCATGAGCACAGTGCAGTGTACTACTGTGCAGCGAGAAAAGCACAATGACAAAAAGTCCCCCTGAACTTTACAAAAACATAATTTTTTTTTATCATTGGTTGGTTTGATAAGACATGTTCCCAAGCACCTGCTTCAGTGGTTGTATTGTGGCTTGATTGTTTCATTCTCATTTAACTAGGCATGTAATTTAAGTACTGTTTATATAACAAGGAAGGAAGCCCAAGCAGAGCCTTCCTTCACATATCCCAAAACAGCTCCTACAAGCCAAGTTAGCATTTTCTTTTCTGCCACTAGGAAACGTATAGATTCATCTTTGTGAAATATCAGTACTTGTGAAACTTCGATTCACAAATCCCAGAATACTGTGCTGTATAAGTAATCACAGTTTTGGTTTGTACTGGTAACACTGTTAATAGTAAAGCCAGTCAATAAATCTATTTTTCAATACAACATGTAGACTAGAGTGCACAATTATTCAAGTACCACAGAAACACAAACATGAGAGTCTGCTCAGGCAGAAAACTCGTGCAAACATTTTCATCTGTGGAGTAATGATGTTTCTTTCCTTTCCTTCTTAAACCTCACTCATGTTAGCTGGGCAGCTGGTTCTCAGCATAAACACGTGGTGTGATTTAATTCAAGTAACTTGTAGCCACTAAGCCATGTTTTTTAGTTTAAGCCATTTTCTTCTGACTGCCAGGTGATTATTTGAAAAGATGCTGGAAATAACTGTTTTTCTTTTTTCCAATCACCAAACAGCTATTTGTATTATCAATAAATCTTGTTCAATTTCTCCCTATGATCTCTCCTTATTGAAATAAAAATGTACAAATATATCCTTGTTTCTTTTCTCCTTTAACTAGGCATGTTATTTAGATGGTATACTGTTTATAAAACCAGGAAGGAAGCACAAATTAGCTTAAAAAAAAAAGAAAAAAAGTGTAGTATTCTTTCACATAACAGCAGACTTGCTTCTCCTTTTCTGCCACTAGGGGGTGCAAAGTCCTCTTTATCTATTTTATCTAATTCCAGTAACTTATCCGCTAAACTCTATTATAAACTTTCTAAATGCTTCTAAAATCTGCCTTATAATTTTCTGCTGCCTGCTAGGTAATCATTTCAAAAGGGGTTGAATTCTTTAATTCTGGAAATAAAAACTGTAAAATCAGAAACCATCAGCGGTTTGAAAGAAGAAAGAAAATAAGCTGATATCAGATACCCGCTTTTGTAGCTCTTATATTTGTGATATTATTTTTTGGATTATTCCAATTACAGCAGACTAGTAATAATTCTAGTATATAATAAAAAGCAACACATTATTTGTGAACAGTTAAAATAAGAGATCCAAGCTGCAAGGATTACATTGATGAACCATCACAAAAATAACTGGCAACATTCCAAGTTTAAGTTTATTTCAGATTTAAAATGCAGTAAATATTTGCATCTTGAATTGATCAGAACAGTCAGTTATCCTTCCTGTTTTAGGAAATGGTGATAAGACTCACCATATATTCTGATATTTTGCAAGTACACAGTTAAGAATTAAAAACAAAATGTTTTCAGCTGCATCTCTAATGTGGATATCAGTTTGGTTTCTATGCAGCCACTCCTCCTTTTCTTATTGGTTTCTTCCTCAACTGACAATCATCTCAGTGAGAGAGCAGTTTCAGCACAGACTGTGTTTTTAAGGTTTTATAGTCAGATCTCTGCATGATGATTACATTTCTTTTCTTCTTTTTCCTCACAGGTAACTACTTCATGGTAAAGTGAAACGCACTGCATGTACGTACATTTTAAAAGCATTAATTTTTCTGTCTCTGCGTACAGCAGGCATTTCTCTGGGGATACAGGTCCATCAGTCACCTTCTGCTGTCTTCAGAGAGGTTGGTGATGATGCACAGCTGACCTGCACCCATGAACAGACTGACTACAGAGTGATGCTCTGGTACCAGCAGCCACCTGGAGACACGGCTCTGAAACTCATCGGGTTTTTAAACTACAAAGCTGTCACATTGGAAGAACAATATAGAGAGCATTTTAATATCACTGGAGATCTGGGTGGAGATACCGCAAAGAACGGCTCACTAAATATCAAAGGCATAGGCCACGAGTACAGTGCAGTGTACTACTGTGCAGCGAGAAAAGCACAATGACAAAAAGTCCCCCTGAACTTTACAAAAACTCGACATAATTTATCATTGGTTGGTTTGATAAGACACGCTCCCAAGCACCTGCTTTAGTGGTTGTATTGTGGCTTGATCCATTCATGTAAAACAACATAATAATATACCCTTGTTTCTATTCTCCTTTAACTAGGCATGTTATATAGAGGAGACACTGTTTATAAATCCAGGAAGGAAGCACAAATTAGCAAAAATAAGTGCGACATTCTTTCACATAACAGCAGACTTGCGCCTCCAAGCCTTATAAAAGTTTACATTTCCTTTTCTGCCACTAGGGGTTGCAAAGTCATCTTCATCACTATGCATATTCATTCAGTCAGACACCATTGTGCCGTATTCGTGAAACACTGTAAATCACATGCCCTTTAAAGGCTATGCAGTATAACTAATCACAGTTTGTAGTTATAAATATGAATTTTATTGGCAGTGATGTCATAAATTGCTTTTTCAATATAGAGTGAACTTTTCCTCCAGTGCACAGAAATGTTCATGGAAACATAATTTAAAGAGAAAATCTCTCAAAGCAACTGGAAAATGATGATTTTTCTTCATTATATGCCTGTCCTCCTTAAATGTCATGTCATGTCAGCTAGGCATGTACTGTAATTCTTAGTGTAAACACTTGTTATCTAATTCTAGTAACTTATTCCCACTAAACTCTATTATAAACTTTCTAAATGCTTCTAAAATCTTGTTTTATATCAGTAGACAAAAAATGATCTGCTTTATAATTTTGTCTGCTAGATAATAATTTCAAATGGCGTTGAATTGTTTAATTGTGGAAATAAACCCCACTAAAAATTAAAAAAACTGTAAAATCAGAAACCATCAGCAGTTTGAAAGAAGAAAGAAAATCAAACACCTGCTTTTGTGGTTCTTATCTTTGATTGTGATACATTTACATAATAAAAGTATATTATAGTACAGTATAGTATATGATAAAAAGCAACACATTGTTTGTGAACAGTTAAAATAAGAGATCCAAGCTTAAGGATAACAATGATGAGCCACCACAAAAATAACCGGCAACATTTCCAAGTTTAAGTTTATTTCAGATTTATAATGAAGTAAATATTTGTATCTTGAATTGATCAAAACAGTCAGTTATCCTTCCTGTTTTAGGAAATGGTGATAAGAATCTCCATATATTCTGACATTTTGCAAACTAAACCGTAAAGAATTAAAAACCAAAATGTTTTCAGCTGCATCTCTAATGTGGATATCAGTTTGGTTTCTATGCAGCCACTCCTCCTCTTCTTATTGGTTTCTTCCTCAACTGACAATCATCTCAGTGAGAGAGCAGTTTCAGCACAGACTGTGTTTTTATTGGTTTTATAGTCAGATCTCTGCATGATGATTACATTTCTTTTCTTCTTTTTCCTCACAGGTAACTACTTCATGGTAACGTGAAATGCACTGCATGTACGTACATTTTAAAAGCATTAATTTTTCTGTCTCTGCGTACAGCAGGCATTTCTCTGGGGATACAGGTCCATCAGTCACCTTCTGCTGTCTTCAGAGAGGTTGGTGATGATGCACAGCTGACCTGCACCCATGAAAAAAGTGACTACAGAGTGATGCTCTGGTACCAGCGGTCACCTGGAGACACGGCCCTAAAACTTCTTGGATATGGATATACAGAGTTCAGAAACGACAGCGTGGAGGAACCATTTAGAAAACATTTCAAATTAGCTGGAGATTTGAAGGGAGACACAAAGCATGGCTCACTTTCCATCATCGGCGTAAAAGCACCTGAACATACGGCAACGTATTTCTGTGCTGCCAGTCAACCACAGTACATCAAACACCCATCTGCTCTTGACAAAAACCTCTTCCAATGTCTCCTATGACTGACAATTATTATTAGTTATCATAATCACCAGCACTGGGTCGTGGGTACGGGTATCATTTGTCAAGGCAGCTTCCTGAATGATACAAAATCTTCCAGAAATTATTGATCAGTTTTCAGTTGATGAGCCAGAGGAAATTAAAAATGACGTACATTCTGAACTATGATAGTTATATCTAAATTAAAACACTGAACAGCAGAGAGCAGTGACAACACATGAAAATGGTACGAACACAGCTCCTCCCTCCTCATCACAAACGGAAAGGAAGATGGAACGTCAGTGTTTTCATTAACAGCTCTGCATAGCTATATCTAAGTCACAGTTACATAGAATATTGCAGCTACATGAGTGTTTTCTCTAGCTAGTAAAAATATAAAATGTTTGTTGTTTTGTTGTTGACTTTGCTCGCAGGTAAGACACAAAAAACAAAGATGTGTGTCCTTTCTCATGACAATATCATAGTTTTCAGTGAATCTTCCGTTTTTGACCTCTAGACACTGTGCTGTCAGCACTTGTGATTCAGCAATCACCTGCAGATCTTCTGATAAAACCGGATCAACAAGTAGCCCGTCTCAGATGTTACCATGGAGATAACAACTATCCCTACATGTACTGGTACCAGTACAAGACAGCAGCAGGAGGCCAGCGGACAATGGACCTGATTGGACGTCTTCATTATGAAACTCAAACTCTTGAAAAGAACTTTGAGAGCAGATTTAACATAACAGGTCATTCAAAGGACAAAGCCCAGCTTGTAATCTCCAACATTAATCCAGCAGACACTGCACATTACTTCTGTGCTGCGAGTCAGCACAGTGTTTCAACTCCTCTGGCTGCTTTACAAAAAGCATCAAAAACACACCTGCATCACATGATTGATAAGAAGAAGTGACACTTCTAATGCCTGCCTTCACACAGTTTTTCTCACCGCTCAGATTCTGATGTCATTTCCTCTACAGAGACCTACCTGCATTGTTGACTCAGTCCATTTCCACCCATTTAATTTCCTCTTCTGAAGGGAAAATGACTCCCGGCATCACCACCGTTACTTTCTTGATTATCTGGGCTGCAGGTAAAGTTTATTGATAGCGAGACATTAACACTCCTACAAGCTTTTCTTTTAAAAAATTTACCTGTATTGAATCATTCAAGAAGTTTAAATATACATTAACATATAAATGATTTAAGATAAATTTATGCTCTCTGTGTTTCAGGTGTTTGTGAGTCTGTACTGATCACTCAGTGGCCCCGGTACATCTCCAGCCCTTCCAGTGGCTCAGCAGAGATGCACTGCTACCAGAATGACACTCAATATGAATATCTGTATTGGTACAGACAGCTGAGAGGAAAAGGCTTCCAGCTGGTGGTGGCTACTGTAGCTAGTATTTCACAATTTGAAGAGGGATTCAAATCTGGTTTTCAGGCAGAGAAAAAGGAGAAGCAGTGGTCTCTGACAATAACGAGCATTCAGGAGAAAGATGAGGCTGTTTATCTTTGTGCTGCAAGGCTACACGGTACTGTGGCAGACCTCAGGAGCATGACAAAAACATCTGACTCAAACACAAGTAATGATAATAAGTTTGTGTGTGGGGGTGATGGTGGGGGGGGGCGTCAAACCACACTGTGGAGAAGATAATATCACCAACAGGTTTTATCATGTAAATAATAGGTAAGAAAATGGGAATGAGGATTAAACTGTGTGATTAACACAATTAATATGAATAAAATGATTCATAATATTTCCCAAATAATGGATATTCTCCCTATAATAACCCCCTTGTGATCATTCACAAACACTCTTAAATAAATTCCACCAATAGGTGGAAGCACAGCACATGGCACGAGGCCTTTACAATGGGAGTGTGCTGAAGAACTAAGCAACGCAATCTCCTCCCGTTTCACCCTGAGCCCTTCTACGAGGACTCCTCTTCTCACATCAGTGCTTGACAATGTCTTCACCTACTCTTCTTCTCATCAGCTGGTTTTCATGTAAGATCCCAAATTTCACTTTAAACTCCCAAAATAATCAATTTAATACAAATACTGTATTGACTCCTTGTATGCTGTTTTTTTCCCCCCTCTCTGCAGGTCAGGTGAGCGCAGTTATATTTCAACAATCTCGTCCCCAGATAGTGAGCGAGAATCGTGAGGTCCAGATAAACTGCAAGCATGATGATGCCTCCCCCTTGTAATAATGCTCTGGTATCAGCAAATAAAGGAGAATATGTCTATGACCCTTATCAGTTACGGATATGAGCAGTCACCAAATTATGAGGGTCAATTTGAAGAACAATTTAGCCTCACAAGGAGCAGCACAGTAGAAGGAACTCTGACTATAAAAACAGCAGACGTGTCACACTCGGCTGTTGATTTCTGCGCTGCCAGAAGTTGGTATTACAGGATAATCAATAAGGCTGCAGCCTAGAACTGATGTTACTATAGATAGACTGGCTCTTTAACTAGAAATTTGCAATTCCCCATTTTCTACTGCCAGCTGGTCAGTTGCCTGGGTCAGCTGCTAGATATGGGGAATCCTCACTTTCTCCATTTCATTCAATAATGGTCAAGTAGGTACAGCCAGTAACATATTATGATCACATGAATAGGCTAAGCCACTCGAGCATGAGAAAGAGGCTGCATAATATTAGCATAAATTATCATAGCATTAGCAGCCTGATATCCTCCATGTGGTTTACTCTCCACTTCAGATAAATACATCTGAAGTGCACAAAGGGTACTAAACATCCAGAAATATGAAAATCATTTACACATCTTTGAAGAGTAAAGAACACACATGCCAAATTTCATGGCTCAACTCCTTGTGGTTTTGGAGTCTATAGACTGGAAAGGTAAAACCTCATGGACAGACACCCGGACGGATGGTTGACAAAATCATCCCACTTTATTTTGCACCGGAGGATAAAAATGAAAGCATACACTCCTCCTCTGTTTCCCTATGAACACTCTTTATTTTATTTTATTTATTTTTTGTTCATATATGATCTGTGAACAAGTGGGCAAGTTCATTCATTCATTTTCAATGAAATTTTTTTTTTAACTGTCTCTAAATTTTGTGAAACTTTTTAAATATTTAACATGTGAACATTGTCAGTTTGATTTCTTTCTTTTTCTTTTTTCTTTTTACTTTCAATGTGAATCGGTAACATGTAAAACTACCAAGAGGCCCATCTTGAATTTTACCACAGTTGTTTCCATAGCTCTGCCAATATGTAAATACTGTCCTCACTTTTCAGCTCTTTGTTCTATAAAGTTCAAATAATAAAGAAACTGAGAAAAAAATTCTAACATGTTTTATGTCTAAGACAAAACACTGAACAGCAGAGAACAGAGGCAACACATGAAAATGGTACGAACACAGCTCCTCCCTCCTCATCACAAACGGAAAGGAAGATGGAACGTCACTGTTTTCATTAACAGCTCTGCATAGCTATATCTAAGTCACAGTTACATAGAATATTGCAGCTACATGAGTGTTTTCTCTAGCTAGTAAAAATATAAAATGTTTCTTATTTTGTTTTTGTGTTTGCTCGCAGGTAGGACACAAAAAACAAAGATGTGCGTCCTTTCTCATGACAATATCAAAGTTTTCAGTGAATCTTCAGTTTTTGTTTTTGTCCTCTAGACACTGTGCTGTCAGCACTTGTGATTCAGCAATCACCTGCAGATCTTCTGATTAAACCGGATCAACAAGTAGCCCGTCTCGAATGTCAGCATGGAGATAACAACTATCCCTACATGTACTGGTACCAGTACAAGACAGCAGCAGGAGGCCAGCGGACAATGGACCTGATTGGACGTCTTGTATATGATTCCCAAACGCTCGAAAAGAACTCTGAGAGTAAATTTAACATAACAGGTCATTCAACGAGCAAAGCCCAGCTTGTAATCTCCAACATTAATCCAGCAGACACTGCACATTACTTCTGTGCTGCGAGTAGGCACAGTGTTTCAACTCCTCTGGCTGCTTTACAAAAAGCTGGAGGCATCAAAAAAAACACACACACACACCTGCATCACATGGTTGATAAAGAAGGACTGACACTTCTAAAGTCACAATGTCACTCACTTTGGTTTCTTTATCACTGCTCAGACTCTGATGTCATTTCCTCCACAGAGACCTAACAGCATTGTTGACTCAGTCTATTTCCACCCATTTAATTTCCTCTTCTGAAGGGAAAATGACTCCCGGCATCACCACTGTTGCTTTCTTGATTATCTGGGCTGCAGGTAAAGTTTATTGAAAGCAAGACACAAACACACTCTAGTTTTACTCTAAATCTAAATTTACTCTAAAACACTTCCAATCCTTTTTTAATTTTTCCTGTATTAATCCATTCAAGAAAATCTAAATGTATATTAACATATAAATGATTTAAGATAAATGTCTGTGCTCTGTGTTTCAGGTGTTTGTGAATCTGTACTGATCACTCAGTGGCCCCGGTACATCTCCAGCCCTTCCAATGGCTCAGCAGAGATGCACTGCTACATGTACCAGAATAACATTCAATATCAATATCTGTACTGGTACAAGCAGCTGAGAGGAAAAGGCTTCCAGCTGATGGTGGTTAGCGCAGCAGGCATTTCACAATTTGAAGAGGGATTTAAATCTGGTTTTCAGGCAGAGAAAAAGGAGAAGCAGTGGTCTCTGACAATAATGAGCATTCAGGAGAAAGACGAGGCCATTTATCTTTGTGCTGCAAGGCTACACGGTACTGTGGCAGACCTCAGGAGCATGACAAAAACATCTGACTCAAACATAAGTAGTGATATAAAGTTAGTGTAAGTGTGTGTGTGTGTATACACGCGTGTGTGCGTGTGTGTGTGGGGGGGTTAAACCACACTGTTGAGAAGATAATATCACCAACTTTCACACCGCAGGTTTGTCATGTAAATAATAGGTAAGAAAACGGGAACGAGGAATAAACTGTATGATTAACACATAATATGATTCATAATATTTCCCCAAATAATGCCCTCACACATGGATATTCTTCCTATAATAACCCCCTTGTGATCATTCACAAACACTCTTAAATAAATTCCACCAATAGGTGGAAGCACAGCACATGGCACGAGGCCTTTACAATGGGAGTGTGCTGAAGAACTAAGCAACGCAATCTCCTCCCGTTTCACCCTGAGCCCTTCTACGAGGACTCTTCTTCTCACATCAGTGCTTGACAATGTCTTCACCTACTCTTCTTCTCATCAGCTGGTTTTCATGTAAGATCTCAAATTTCACCTTGAACTCCCAAAATAATCAATTTAATGCAAATACTGTATTGACTCCTTGTATGCTGTTTTTTTCCCCTCTCTGCAGGTCAGGTGAGCGCAGTTATATTTCAACAATCTCCTCCCCAGATAGTGAGCGAGAAACGTGAGGTCCAGATAAACTGCAAGCATGATGACACCTCCCTTTTAGTGATGCTCTGGTATCAGCAAATAAAGGAGAATATGTCTATGACCCTCATCGGCTATGGATATGAGCAGTCACCAAATTATGAGGGTCAATTTGAAGAACAATTTAGCCTCACAAGGAGCAGCACAGTAGAAGGAACTCTGACTATAAAAACAGCAGACGTGTCACACTCGGCTGTTTATTTCTGTGCTGCCAGCACACAGTGATGTGGTTTAATGCTGCTCCCTCACAAAAAACCCTCATCTTTTTCCTGCAAGTGAGGAGTTGCACATGTGCACATATCTTTTTACAGATATTCCTAGAAGCAGCAGCTCAAACCAGGGGGACTGGATTTCCCCATATCTTGCTTCCATGTGTAATATGTTATGTATTGAAATAAACAGCAAAAACTTGCTTTAATTTTGACTCATAATTACCTCCACCAAGGTTGGGGTGGAGAGTGGGGTCATGTTACCAATCCAATCAAATTTAGCTTACCTCCACCAAGGTCAATAGATTGGTGTGAAGGTCAAAGTGATAATGCTACAAAGAGTTATTGAAAACCATTTTTTCACTGCCATTCTTTATATCGACAACATATAGGAAATGATACCAGTATATGGGGACTCTAAATATCACATTATAATTTGCATCCAAATATCATGTCACATTTGACCTCTGACCTCACTTTTACATTTCACATCTGTCTTTCTTTCAACTTGACACAAAATTCATTGTATCTTTAAAGTATTCTCAAAAGAAAGAGAACGAGCTGCCTCATTAGAAATATTCTGTAGTATAATATATAATAAACTCAAGTTATTCATGTCCAGTTATTTAAAAATCAATACCTATCATCCATTACCTGCTCCTACATAATGTTTGTGTAATCAAAGCAAACATCTGCCATGCTGATTGTCACCTCTCTTCTTAGCCCAGCTTCAACTCTTCCCCAGAGCTTCATGGTATCATCAGGCTTCATCAGTTTTATCACTTTATAGTTACTGCAGCTCTGCACATCTGTACCAGTGCACTACTTCTTAATTCCTCAGGCATCCTCCCACTCTCCAAGATTGCGTTAAATGAACTGGTAAAGAAGCCCACTGCCCTCTCTCCTATACAACTCCACACCTCCACAGGTATGTCATCAGGACCAACTGCCTTTCCACTGCTCATCCTCTTCATAGCAGCCCTCACTTCCTCCTTAGCAATCCTCTGCACTTCCTGATTCACTAACTGTCCTCCATCCATCACCCTAACTCTCTCCTTTCCTACATTCATCAGCTCCTCGGTGTACTCCTTCCATCTTCTCAACACAATCCCTCTAAAATGTAACATTTTTAAAATAGAAACAAAGGTGCAATAATAGCAAAGCCTTTGCAATTATGGAGCTGGTCTATTGTGAGTGCTGCATTTTAATATGGACAAGTTTTTAAATACACGTCACTACTTCTGACAGTCCCACTAAGCACAGAAATATGTTGTTAAATCTGGAAACCACAGCAATACACACAAAATTTACATGCCCAGCATCCATGCACAGGCAGTCTGTTCAATAAGTAGCCACCACCATCACACACACACACACACACATGTAGAGCATGTGCAGAAGATCAGGGCTCATACAGTGAGGTAGTCATTATGGATAACTTCCCAAAACATAATGTATTGCTATCTGGTAACAATTTCTAAAGAACTTGTTGCATGCCGTTTAGAAATCATCTGGATTTCCATTTCTGGAAGGCAGGCATCAAACAAATGGCCCCTGTATACAAAGCCAAAGCATGCATTCCTCCTCCATTTCACCATGAACACTTAATTATTATTTTTTTAATCATTTTGTTCATATGTGATACTGTAAACAAATGACACATTTTCAATAAACATTATTTGCTGCCTATAAATTTTGTGCAACTTTCAAATATAATTTAATATCATATTTACACTGTCAGTTAGAACTGAGTTACAGCAATTAGGATAATATTTTTTTTTTTTAACCAGAAGATCCATCTGGAATACCACGGAAACAGTTGTTTCTATAGCTCTGCTAATACAGTATATAAATACGGCCCTCCTTTTCAGCTCTCTTTATCAAATAATAAAGAAACTGAGAAAAAACTTCTAACATGCTTTATATCTAAATCAAAACCCTGAACAGCAGAGAGCAGTGACAACACATGAAAATGGTACGAACACAGCTCCTCCCTCCTCATCACAAACGGAAAGGAAGATGGAACGTCAGTGTTTTCGTTAACAGCTCTGCATAGCTATATCTAAGTCACAGTTACATAGAATATTGCAGCTACATGAGTGTTTTCTCTAGCTAGTAAAAATATAAAATGTTTGTTGTTTTGTTGTTGTCTTTGCTCGCAGGTAGGACACAAAAAACAAATGTGTGTCCTTTCTCATGACAATATCAAAGTTTTCAGTGAATCTTCAATTTTGTTTTTGTCCTCTAGACACTGTGCTGTCAGCACTTGTGATTCAGCAATCACCTGCAGATCTTCTGATTAAACCGGATCAACAAGTAGCCCGTCTCGAATGTCAGCATGGAGATAACAACTATCCCTACATGTACTGGTACCAGTACAAGACAGCAGCAGGAGGCCAGCGGACAATGGACCTGATTGGACGTCTTCAGTATAATTCACAAACTCTTGAAAAGAACTCTGAGAATAAATTTAACATAATAGGTGATTCAACAAGCAAAGCCCAGCTTGTAATCTCCAACATTAATCCAGCAGACACGGCACATTACTTCTGTGCTGCGAGTAGGCACAGTGTTTCAACTCCTCTGGCTGCTTTACAAAAAGCTGGAGGCATCAAAAACACACCTGCATCACATGGTTGATAAAGGAGTGACACTTCTAAAGTCACAATGTCACTCACTTTGGTTTCTTTATCACTGCTCAGACTCTGATGTCATTTCCTCCATAGAGACCTAACTGTAAGATATATCTCTGCTCTGGGTGATTCATGTGTTTCTGGTCACTCAGTGGTCCAGATTCTTTTAATACATTTTACTATGAATGACTTTTTTGCATGCACATCGCTACTCCATGGGTAACATTTCTGCCACACCCAGTAAGCATTTCAAAGAAATCAGTTTCCCTATGAACACTTTATGACCTGCCCCAATGACAGGCTGAGAGTTTGATTGTTTGTCAGTTTGTTATCAATATAACTCAAAAGGCTTTGAACCAAAATTAATGAAACTTTGTGGAAATATTCTTTGGGGGCCCAAGAACATATGATTTTGTTTTCAAGGTCAGAGATCAGAGATCAAGGTCACCAAAAATGTTGTAAAATGCGTATATCATCATTCACATATTTTTAAAACATATCTCAGTGAATTTTTCATCTATTGCCATGAAATTTGGCCCTCTGGTATAAACAATTACTTTTTAAAAAAAATTGAAATACAATAATACAGAGTGAACTACGCACCCTACACAAAAATTACACAATACGCATTTACAATTCATCTCTCAGCTTTTTTTTTTCTTTTTCCCATTTAGTTTCTTTAGAGGGACTATTAGGATACATAAGTTGAATTTAAAAAATCCGGACTATTTATAGCGTTCCCTGTTCATGAGGATCTCATTTCTTAAATAAGAATGCAAAATCATATTTTACAGGTTGTAAAAGGCAATAAAGTAAATATCTAGTCTTTGTGATCTAGTGATTTATGATGGAGTATCACAACATTATGTGGTATTTACTGCTGTGTAGATACAGCACATAGAAAACAATTGTGACAAAGTGGGCACCTTTTTCAATCAATACATTTTTTTTGCTGTATATAAATTTTTTTTGTTTTGTTTTTTAACATAGAATCTTTTGCTTGTGGGCGACAATAGTTAGGATAGTATTTTTATTTTTTATTTTTCCTGTACTGCAGATCAACTTTCAGTGTAACTGGTAACATGTAAAACTACCAAGAGATCCATCTTGAATGTTACCACAGATACAAGTTGTTTCCATAGCTCTGCCAATATATAAATACTATCCTCCTTTTTCAGCTTTGCTTTTCTTGTAAAGTTAAAAAAAATGACGAGACTGAGAAAAAAACATGCAAAAAAAAAAAAACGTTTTATGTCAAAGACAAAACACTGAACAGCAGAGAGCAGTGACAACACATGAAAATGGTACGAACACAGCTCCTCCCTCCTTATCACAAACGGAAAGGAAGATGGAACGTCAGTGTTTTCATTAACAGCTCTGCATAGCTATATCTAAGTCACAGTTACATAGAATATTGCAGCTACATGAGTGTTTTCTCTAGCTAGTAAAAATATAAAATGTTTGTTGTTTTGTTGTTGTCTTTGCTCGCAGGTAGGACAGAAAAAACAAATGTGTGTCCTTTCTCATGACAATATCAAAGTTTTCAGTGAATCTTCAGTTTTTGTTTTTGTCCTCTAGACACTGTGCTGTCAGCACTTGTGATTCAGCAATCACCTGCAGATCTTCTGATTAAACCGGATCAACAGGTAGCCCGTCTCGAATGTCAGCATGGAGATAACAACTATCCCTACATGTACTGGTACCAGTACAAGACAGCAGCAGGAGGCCAGCGGACAATGGACCTGATTGGACGTCTTTATTATCAAAGCCAAACTCTTGAAAAGAACTCTGAGAGTAAATTTAACATAACAGGTCATTCAATGGGCAAAGCCCAGCTTGTAATCTCCAACATTAATCCAGCGGACACTGCACATTACTTCTGTGCTGTGAGTAGGCACAGTGTTTCAACTCCTCTGGCTGCTTTACAAAAAGCTGGAGGCATCAAAAACACACCTGCATCACATGGTTGATAAAGGAGTGCCACTTCTAATGCCTGTCTACACACAATTTTTCTCACTGCTCAGATTCTGATGTACATGTTTCAGAATAACACTGAATATGAATATCTGTACTGGTGCAGACAGCTGAGATTAAAAGATTTCCAGCTGGTGGTGGCTACTGTAGCTGGCATTTCACAATTTGAAGAGGGATTCAGATCTGGTTTTCAAGGAGCATCAGTGGTCTCTGACGATGACGAGCATTCAGGAGAAAGATGAGGCTGTTTATTTTTGTGCTGCAAGGCTACATGGTACTGTGGCAGACCTCAGGAGCATGACAAAAACGTCTGACTCAAACATAAGTAATGATATTAAGAGGGTAACAGCAAACCACACTGTGGAGAAGATAATAGGTCGATAATGTAAATAAAAGGTATAAAAATGTTCTGTTTGCAAGATCTGCCGGACATGACAGGCTTTAAAAAAAAAAAAAGAAAAAAAAAGGTATAAAAATGGGAACAAGGAATAAAGTGTTTTATAAAAAAAATTGATGTTATTTGTAATATTTCCCCAAATAATGTTCTCACACATGGATATTCTCCCTATAATAACTACATTGTGATTATGCAAACACTCTTAAATAATTTAAATAAATAAATTCCACCAATAGGTGGAAGCACAGCACATGGCACGAGGCCTTTACAATGGGAGTGTGCTGAAGAACTAAGCAACGCAATCTCCTCCCGTTTCACCCTGAGCCCTTCTACGAGGACTCTTCTTCTCACATCAGTGCTTGACAATGTCTTCACCTACTCTTCTTCTCATCAGCTGGTTTTCATGTAAGATCTCAAATTTCACTTTGAACTCCCAAAATAATCAATTTAATACAAATACTGTATTGACTCCTTGTATGCTGTTTTTTTCCCCCCTCTCTGCAGGTCAGGTGAGCGCAGTTATATTTCAACAATCTCCTCCCCAGATAGTGAGTGAGAAACGTGAGGTCCAGATAAACTGCAAGCATGATGACACCTCCCTTGTAATAATGCTCTGGTATCAGCAAATAAAGGAGAATATGTCTATGACCCTCATCGGTTACGGATATGAGCAGTCACCAAATTATGAGGGTCAATTTGAAGAACAATTTAGCCTCACAAGGAGCAGCACAGTAGAAGGAACTCTGACTATAAAAACAGCAGACGTGTCACACTCGGCTGTTTATTTCTGCGCTGCCAGCACACAGTGATGTGGTTTAATGCTGCTCCCTCACAGAAAACCCTCATCTTTTTCTTGTAAGTGACGCTTTGTACATGTGCACATATCTTTTCATTGATTTTCACTTGAGCAGCAGCACAATCCAGGAGGACTGTATTTTTCCATTTCTTACCTCTATATGTAATTTGTTTTGTACTGAAACATCAACAACTCGCTTTCATTTTGACTAATAATTACACAATGCACTGCAGCACAACTTATGTATCTCTTGCTTTTCAAACCCAAAGATCGGACTAAGAGTGAAACAACACATCTCTCCCAAGAAACAGAGAATGGGGAGGATATTATATGCAGCCACAGCAATGATGCTTTTAGAGTCGTGTCCTACTGTGAGCAAGCAGAGAGATAAATTTCATAAACCTGAGTCAGGACCATAAAAACAAGTAGCTCAAAATATACAAACACAGAGAAAACTTCATATAAGAATTTTGTAAAAATTCTGGTAACAGCAAAAATCTCCACTGGTTTCCTGTGACTGCTTATGAGATTTATAAAGTAGTGATGGATACGACTATTACTACCAACAAAATTATTTCAGTTAATATTTCTGGGTTGTCTTAACTGAATGGCCCTCTTCAGATCATGCCACAACATCTCAGTAGAGTAACATTCAGCACATTCTCTGTTGTGTCACGTTTTTATCACAGAGGTAATAAGGTCATTGAGGTCAGAGGTCATTTGCAAAATAAAGGAATCTTCTAATGTAAATAAGATTGAAATTAACATGAAATATTTATGATTGCATTTTTAAAATTTTTAATATTTAATGTAAATATGGAAAATAGCGTAGTGGCTATCAGCATATAATAGCAAACATAGAGGAAATCTAAAGTAGAAAGACAGGAAGGGAATTCTTTGTGTTCATCAGAATTTTTTGTGGGTCACACAAAAATTTTAAATTTCAAATAGGTCCCAGACTTTTTTATGTTGATATTAACTATGTGCGCAAAAACTGTCCAATCGACCATACAAGAGGAGACTAAAATCAGGCAGCTGAAATCAGCCGGGCCACATTTTAGCGTTAAAAACGTAATGAACAAAACCTAACGCACGTTAGCAAAGTAAATGGAGGCTTACTTTGATTTTAAAAAATAAAGTAGCAGCTTCCAGTTTTTTTTTTTTGTTTTTTTTTTTTAGAAAGAAGTAGCCTTTCAGGAGAGCTCTGGTCTGCAGATGGTTGTTGCTGTTGGAGAAAAAGTTCCAGAAAAGACCTCCGAGGGAAAAATGACTAAACTCTTCACTGTGTGATACTGGATATTTAATACATCGTTTATTTGTTGCGGTAAAGAGATATAAACCAGCGCAGTTTATTGTTTTCAACGACCACCTTTATTCAGAAATGAACTCTGGCTCTGAAACTAACGAGGAAAACACTGCAGCCACGGCGCAGGCGCACGGAGCTGCGCCTCCTGTGGCCGATTAAAGAGCCCATTTCTCACTCACTCTCTTTGGCCTGTTCGCAGTAAGGTAATTATAATTAACTAAAATTAAAGTAACTGCTAAAATTATATATAAAAACGGACGCTAGCTGATGAGCTTTTTGTCAGTTTGGTCAAATATGTTATCACAACCTTTTTATTTTGAGACCTGAAAGGTGAGTCACCTGAACTTAATCTGAACAGGTGTCACACCGACCATGGCCTTAACCCTGAGCACAGTATGGATGAAGACCCATTGGTCAATCACTGGTTCAAATTTCAGGTTTCAAGATGAACGAAGGATCACCAACTATGTTCTGATCTGAAAGACACTGATTATTATATTAACGAATGCAGACTCATCTTTAGCTAATTTCTGCTGTATTTCTGTCATCTATCCAGGATATTTGTTTCCAGGTCATCACCAACATGTTTTAGCAAAATGCTGTTCCATCACAAAATGCCCTATAATAATTTCACATATTTTGGAGATCAAGCCTGTCTGAAATAACCTTAATTACCATCATAACAGTGTTTCAGTAGTACTCCATCTTTCCCATAACTGCTCCACACCTGTTTAACTATTGGAGTATCAGAGAACTTGGAGTAAACTTTGTACAGAAAGCACAGGCAACATGAGTTTTTGCCCAAAAAAAAAAAAAAAAAAAGTATCTTTTACCTCTTCTAAGGCTGACTTATAATTAGCAAATGAGAATCAGTTCCTGCAATGATTTTACACAACTGTCATCATGTGATCACGTGACTTATTTCCTTTGTGCTGAACAGAGTGTAATTTGGCATCATTCAGCTGAAGAAAGCGCTCCACTAACATGCCTGTCACAATCTTCTGTCTGTCACTTCTTTTCCACTGCGGTGGGTGCTGCACATTAACTCTGAAAAGTTCCAAGTTTCCATATCATTTTCAAACACAATGATCTGTAATGACATAAACATTGTTCTTCATGTGTTGCAGGTCTCAGCGTTGTAGTTCTTCAGTCTGAATATCAAACCTCTCACCCGGGAGTGGCCCTAACTTTGGAGTGCAGAATGGGTCAGGGGGTCAGCATGAGCGATTACACCTTTTACTGGTACCGACAAAATCACTGCGGAGCTCCAATAGAGTTTCTGATCAAAGAGTACGACGAAGCTGTGGGGAACTTCCGATCATCTATCAATGCAAACAAAAACATCTTCTCTCTTCAAATAACTGAGCTGCATCTCAATGACAGCAGCACCTACTATTGAGCTGCTAGTCACAGTGAAACACACAAACCAGACAGTCATACAAATAACAAAGCTGCCGCACACAGATGGCACAGGGGCGAGAAGGAGCTGTGGCTTCTTTGGTTTATGTGTGGTAAAAAAAAAAAAAATGTTTCAGGAGAGGAGATGCACATGGGCTGATGTTGGTCTTTTATTAATATAACTCTCTTGCAATAAATCATATCCTAATAATGATAGCATCTCCATTACAGTTTGGAGTGCTGTCGACTGTGCATTAGTGTAACACAATGTCAAACACAGAAGATGACTACGTTCACTTAGGGCCCATAATTTGCTGGGCAATGACACAGTTTTTGTACTTTTGCCTTTTGAAGACTTTTACCTTTATAACAAAAGCATTGCATTAACTGTTTAGAAATTACAGCTTTGTGTAGACATAATACCCCTTAGGCAGGATTGTTTTTGCTTGGTTGAAAATCTTTTTCATGGGCATCACCAAATGCTGCATTTCCCCCGCTGAGATGCTCTGCCAGGCCTTTTAATGCAGCAGCCTTTAATTGCTCCTTGTTTGTGGATCTCTCTGACTTCAGTTTTGTCTTCAGTAACTGGACCTGAGTGAAAACAGCACAAACTGCATGAACACAGCACAAATCACCACAAAACATGCCCAGTTTCTTTCAGGCTACTTTAAAGTTTAAAAAGTAAAATCTGAAATGTGCATCAAAAAGTACTTGAAAACCAGCAATCATGCTGTTTTATCTAAAAAAAAAAAAAAAAGATTTTGTTGAAGCGTTAATAACCATAAGCCCTACAAATACAAGACCCTTTACCTGCAGTTGCTGCTTTGCTCAATGTCCACTAGGAGCCCCATAGGGTGAAGGCTTCACATCAAAATAAGAGGAGGAGGGTGATCTGAACTCATTTTAGAAGCTTTGATTGTGGAAGACGGTGAATTACACCTGCAGCTCTTCAGCCTGACAGAAAACGAAACAGTTAAACTGAAAATTAATTTTGATGGCTCTCACTTTTTAATCTTAACTGTATAGTAATGATCATGATGCACATTTTTTTGGTTGCAGTACTAATCTTTGCCAGTAAGTTATTTGACTTTAATTCTTAGATTAAAAACTCCTTTGCTCGGGATGTTCTGCGCTTACTTGTGTTTTGTCTGTTTTTCCAGATTTCTCCTTCTGTGTAAAAATTCAGCAGCACCCATTTATAATCAGCGACACGGGAACCCAGACTGCAACTTTGTCCTGTGAACAAGATGACGATGACTATTCCTACATGTTCTGGTACAGACAAAGTAGCAGTGGGAAAATAGAGCTAGTAACCTATTCTCTTGGTGAAAATGCGTGGGACATTGAAGCTCCTTTCAACAAATCCAAGTACAGTATGTCCCGGCCTTCTGTCCTGAGCTCCTCTCTGCAGATACACTCTGTCGAGGCTGGAGACTCAGCTGTTTATTACTGCGCCTCCAGAAGAGCACAGTGGTTCAGAAAGCCTCTGCAGCCGAACAACAACCTGCACAGAACAGCTGGAGGCGCATCGAGTGGATTAAAGGGTTGGACCATGAGCAGAATTTTGTTGAGGGGTGAAGCATGATACAAAACTAAGATTAAAACACTTAGTACTTTAAAATAAATCTTAAAAAGAAAAATGTGCATGACCTTGGATAATTCTCTAAGTGTACAAAAACTGCGTCTCCACACTTTGGTGATGTTTCTACAAACCCCACACTGATCTGTTCAGATAAGTGAGCAGGTGTGTTAACATTTTTGAGCTTTTACAATATTATGACCCTGCTCAGCATCATCTGCGTCACTCTGTGTTAAACCCACCACTTTCTTATATTATTTACCTCTGTGCAGCCTGGCAAAATAAAAGTATATCAACTTTACACTGACCTCTACAGGGTTAATATGGGATTACACTTAGATAAGCACATTTAGATGACGCAGGGACTAGTTGTTATCATGAAGAGTCAATCTTGAAAATCATATTTTATAGTTTTATAGTACAGATCCTTGTAGATCCAGATTATATAGTATTGTAATTGGTCCTATTATGATATTATTTATTGGAGAAATTAATAAGAAAGAGGAATTTGCAACAAAAACACCAGGATTCACCAACAGTTTTTTGACTTATCGACATATATCACCAACATTATAACCACCAGGTGAAGTGACATCATTACAGTGGACATTTGTGGAGGCACACTTTGTCTCTTGGCATTTATGTGGATGTTCTGTTAAGTTGAGATGAACCATCCATATAAACATTGTTGGAGACCAAACACACCCACCTGTGATAATGGTGCTCCCTGATGGCAGTGGTCTCTCCCATGAAAATAATGCACCACACCATAAAAACTGCCCACCCCCCAATTCACAGGACCCAAACAATGTGGCTGTATTTGAAAAATGTTTGTTGCCACGTGGGGGCAGAAGAGTTTTCAGGCACCTGGTGAATCTAAGTCAGTTTCTTTTAGCTCACAGGGAAATATTTGGTTCTTTATCGTTAGTGTTCACCAGTCTTTTTTTAGTGCATTTTTATTTTCTGAAACAGAAATTTAAATAATGAGACAATACAATTTTTTTAAATGCAACCATAACGCTAGAAGAACAAGCTTAGAAAATTAAATAATGCGTCTTTAAGAGTCCGAGTTGCAGACTGTCTGTGGGTCACCCAGCAAATGATAGTCTACCCAGAACTATACACCAAGTCATGTAACATTAATGTGCAGTTCTGACCTTGAATTTTATTCTGAAGACTGAACGTGTACTGCATTCTTAATTCATGAGGAAGTTACAATTTAGAAGAAAGAACAATTTAAGGATCACTTATTACACCTCTCAGTGAATGTTGCTTGCTGATGAGTGATTGGATAAAAGGCTGTGACCACCAGAGATGTCACTGCCTGTGAGCGGCTCCAAACACAAGTAAGGAAAAGTTTCTCTTTTTTTAGTTCCCTCCCTTCCTGCTTCTTTTCTTAGCTGTCACAGAAATAGCAGCAGTCAGGTCGGAGCCCCGTTCAGCCGTCAGGCAGCCCGACCTGCGCAGCTGCTCTCACAGGCAGAGATGGAGGCTGAGATAGGGAGAAGCTGGGTGGGGGAAGGAGAGGGGAGAAAACAAAAAAGACACGAGGTTTTTGTGTGATGCTTTTTCACCGTGGGGACAGGGGGCCACGGTGATACAATCCCATAGAGCCGCCGTACAAAAACCTCCTCCCATTAAAATCCATTGTGTAGACTTCTACATGCAACCTAAAACGCTGACAGAGCAGAAAAATCACAAATCTGGAAGCGTCTGCGATGGTAGAACACTTTGGTAGTGAAAAGATGTTTATATGCAGAAATTTTAATGGATAAAAAGTTTATTTTAAAAGTCACATGCAATTCATAAATGCAGCTATTTGGATGTTTGTGTTACCACCTCAACAAACACAAAACAAATTTGGCCATTGTGAAGTTCAGCCTCCACGTTTAAAGTGTTTAAAGATCATCTGGATTATTAGAATATATGTAAAGTGGATGTTTCTGGAAAGTTTTGAGAGTTTTTGGTTGGAGAGGCCATCAGCGTGACTCTGGGAGTGAAGCTTTCTTTGGAAAAGGAACAAAACTCACTGTTTTAGGTAAGTTGGATATCTCAAAGCTTTGGTTCGCTCCACTAGACTTAAAATGATGTAAATGTTGGTGACGGTGCAGGAAAAGATTGTTCTCATAAAAATTAAAAATTATTGAGCTGAACACAGAGCACTGTGAGCTACAATGATCCTGCTTACTTTGGCCAAGGAACCAAACTGACAGTTTTAGGTAAATATTCTACTTTACTTCCATTTTCTGATTAATTGTAGACTTTGGCTGCAGCCTTAGTATTAACCCAAGTATTCAGTAAAGTCCATCTGTCAAAGATTATTCTGGTACAAAAACAGTTTCATGCTGAGTATTTTGCACTGTGACCAACACTCAACCTGCTTACTTTGGCCAAGGAACCAAACTGACAGTTTTAGGTAAATATTTTGCTTTACTACTGCATTTTGATAAATGTAACTTTGATTAAGTCTTAGGATTGATGGAAGTTCGAATACTATTGTAAACTTTATTCTCATGCAAAAAGAGTTTCATGTTAGTATTTTGCACTGTGACCACACTGAACCTGCTTCTTGGAAAAGGAACCAAATGACAGTTTTGGGAACCTTTGCTACTCTGTACCAATAAATGTACTTTTTTTTTCTGAGCCTTAGCATAACAGATGTAAAGATGATCCTCAATGATATCTGAGTACAAAAGAGTTGCATCTTCAGTGATTTTCGCTGTGACACTGTTAACACAGCTTACTTTGGCCAAGGAACCAAACTGACAGTTTTAGGTAAATATTTCACTTTAATACCATGTTTTGATAAATATGACTTTGATTGGCGCCTTGGTGTTGATCAGGAGTGTTAGTGAAGACAATCCGTCAGAGGTTATTCTGGTAACAAAAAGAGTTTCATGCTGAGTATTCTGCACTGTGACAAACCAGTGAAGCTTACTTTGGAAAAGGAACCAAACTGACTGTTTTAGGTAAATATTTCACTTTACTCTGTTCCAGTAAACGTACCTTTGTTCTGAGGCTTAGTATTAACAGATGTATTGATAAAGACAATCCTCAGAGATAATTGTGGTAGAAAAAGAGTTTCATGCTCAGTACTGTTGCACTGTGACCAAGCAAACGAAGCTTACTTTGGAAAAGGAACCAAACTGACTGTTTTAGGTAAATATTTCACTTTAATATCATGTTTTGATAAATGTGACTTTGATTAGCGCCTTAGTGTTGGCAGGAGTGTCAGTGAAGACTATCCTCAGAGATAATTGTGGTGCAAAAAGAGTTTCATGCTCAGTACTGTTGCACTGTGACAATGCTAATGAAGCTTACTTTGGAGAAGGAACCAAACTGACTGTTTTAGGTAAATATTTCATTTTAATTCTGTGTTTTGATAAATGTGACTTTGATTGGAGCCTTAGTGTTGGCAGGAGTGTTAGTGAAGACTATGCTCAGAGATATGTGAGGAACTAACAGAGTTTCATGCTGAGTATTTTGCACTGTGAACACTGGCAATCCTGCTTACTTTGGAAAAGGAACCAAACTGACAGTTTTAGGTAAATATTTCATTTTAATTCTGTGTTTCGATAAATGTCACCTTGATTGGAGCCTTAGTGTTGGCAGGAGTGTTAGTAAAGTCCTCAGAGATATGTGTGGTAGAAAAAGAGTTTGATGCTGAGTATTTTGCACTGTGACAAACACTGAAGCTTACTTTGGCAAAGGAACCAAACTGACTGTTTTAGGTAAGTGAAGGATGGAAATAATCATATAAATGCATTAAGGTTTTCAGTGGGATGGCTGCATAAAGAAACAGAAGGTGCTCACATGTACAGAGTGCTTTTTGACATTAAGCTTAAGCGCCGTGTCAATAGAGAAGCTTATTTCGGTCCGGGAACAAAACTGACTGTTCTTGGTGAGTAAAACTTTATCCACGATGAATTCATCACAAAACCAAGTAAAACGTGTTAAAGGAGACCTGTTGATGTTTCAGGGGAAACGTTTTGTTTTATTTGTTTAACATTTAAACTGTAGTCTAACAGTGTTAGTCTGGAGTTAAAAATGAATGCTTTAAAGCTTAAAAGTGTAAAGAAGCAAAGTAAAAGAAACATCTGGAGGTGTTTTGAGCACTGATTAAGTTCACTGTGCCACTGGTGGTTATGAAGCTTTCTTCGGTGGAGGAACTAAATTAACTGTTTTAGGTAAGAAACAAAAATCATGCGTACAGTTTGTAGTAAGGTTTGGGTCAAAGGAATAACAAATATGAAAATCTTTCTAACGTGAGCAGTTTGTTCACAAACGTACTGTATTTGGACTCATTGTAGTCTCAGCTCAGTGCTTTTTGTTCTGAAGCCTGAACGCTGTGCCAATTATGAAGCTCATTTCGGTCAGGGAACAAAACTGACTGTTCTCGGTAAGTGAGAAAAAAATCTACATTTCTTTTCATATACATGTTAAAGTAACACTAGTTAAACCAAGTATGTGGGCTGAGAAAGGTGTTATTAAGGTGCTTAGTATTTAAACTTGTAAAAACTTTTAAACCAGAAAAGAAATAAACTGCAGTGCAGCACATGTGGATGTCTCAATTTATAGAAAAGTAACAGTGATTCATTTTCAAAGCGACCAAAAAAAATAAAGAAGCAGAGTCGAGGCAGCACCTTGGGCTGTTCTGAGCACTGATCAGCTGCACTGTGACTCTGGTGCTGCAGAGGCTTACTTTGGTGCAGGAACAAAATTAACTGTTTTAGGTAAGAAAACATTTTCAAGTTCACTAAATACTCTTGAGGGCTGATTTTTGTTGAGATGTTTCTGAACTGTAAGATAACAGCAAATACTCAGGGAGACAAAGTTAAAGTCTTTGCATGTAAAAAAAAGTGACAGTTGGAATAATTTCCACGTGGCTCGGCGAAAGAGAGGCAGTAGGAAGAGTTTTTGTCACAGTAGAGAGTCTCTGTGCTCCTACAACGAGGCTTACTTTGGAGCCGGGACTAAACTCACTGTTTTAGGTAAGAAAACCTCCAACAAAAATCATCTGAGCTATCATCATCCTCAGGCTGTTTACACGTTGGTGTCATAGACAGCATTTAGTAAATGTTTCATTTATAGTTAATGTGTTGGTAGTGAACAAAGTCTGCAGGTTTTAAAGTTAAAAAGAACTTTATGCGGAGGTCTGTTTGTGTCAGTAGAAATGAGTGTTATCTGGGTTCTCCAGTTAAAGTAGTGTGGCTGTAAAACATTTGGCTCTATGCCCAGAATATTGTTCTCACACTCAGTTCTTATCAGCCCTGTGAAATACTGTGAGTTCCCAGTCAGAGGCTTACTTTGGAGCTGGAACTAAACTCACCGTTTTAGGTAAGACTGTAAAAATTATTCAGAGAATACAAACCTAACACTCTCTACATAATAGAAAGGTATTTGTTTGATTGCAAAGAAGATACGCATTGGTGCAGTATTTTTTTTAAAACTATTTTAAATCATAATTATTTAGTAGTATGAGATAATCAAAAAGAGATTTAACTTGGTTAAATGATGTGTTTTATGTGAAGCTGAGTTTTGTAAAGTTGCTAAATGTTTCTGAAAAAAAGCACAAAAACGACAGACCACAGCCATCAGTGCTGAAGGCTTCGTGCAGTTTTTTATGCAGCAGTTTATCAGTGTGAACAACTATGACCCTGCTTACTTTGGCAGTGGCACCAAACTCACAGTACTGGGTAAGAAAATGTTTCATACACAAGAAATCTTTTTTTTTAATGTAATCTAAATCTGCAAAGTTGTTGTTGAGTAAATAATTGTGTTAATATCTCGTTCAGTGATTGCTGGGTTAATATGCCGTCGATAACTTGAGTAAGAGTGTAAAATATATAACAAGATCAATCTGTCAGTTCAGCTGCATCAGTTTAAACATAAGAGTTTGTAATAGTTAATGAAATAATGTTTATAAATTATCATAAAGGTGCAAAATTTGGCATTTGCACTAAAAATATTGCCAAGTGCGAATACTGTCTCATTAGCAAACTGTTTTTTTTTTATTAGATATGAAATGAAATGTGAAAACTTAGATTGTTAAAAAAAAAAAAGAGAGAAAAAAAAGCAATAGAAATCCTCATTGTGATCATGCTGGATATGTCCTTCTATGAGTAATAAAAAATGTAATTAAAATTAAAAAAAACAAATAAATGAAGTAGACACTTAAAGTGTAGTCAGTTTTTAACACATCAGTCAGCAGTGTGCTCCGGTAATTATCCTGCTTATTTTGGAGAAGGCACCAAACTAACAGTTCTTGGTAAGATCACAACAATAACTTCATAAAAAATGAATGAAATATGAATTCTGTAATCTGAACTCATCCTCTGTGTTAAAGAGTTGTTAAAAGTTCTCCTGTATCTTTTTGTGCTCTAACAGATCTGACTGATGTAAAAGTGCACATAAATGTTCTTCTACATATTTTTACAGCTCTCTTTCTCTCTTTTTTATATATATATATATATATATATATATATATATATATACACACACACACACACATCCTTCCTTGTGTCAGTTTTTGTAACAGTGTAATTTTTTTCTCTTTGTTCTTGCAGAGTCTGGTCATACAGTCACTCCACCAAAAGTAAGAATACTGAAGCCATCAGAACATGAGTGCAGAAACAACAAAGACAAAAAAAGGAAGAAGACCCTCATCTGTGTGGCCACTGAATTCTATCCTGACCATGTTAGTGTTTCCTGGGAAAGCAATGGGGAAAAAATCACTGAGGGTGTAGCAACAGATGAAGCTGCTGAGCGGGTTGAGGATTCTACAGAATCACAAGCAGGCTGAGAGTCCCTGCTAAAGACTGGTACACGGAGGGAAAACCATTTACCTGCCTTGTCAGGTTTTATGATGGGGTCAACATCACAAAACACGATGACGAGAATACTTGGTGTTCAAGGTATGTTTAGGAGCACAGAAATGATTCATAATGAATTACATGGGAGAAAAACATTGTGTCCTTTTCTAATTTCTTTTATTCTTCCATCAGGTGTTTCAGATGGAGGCATCACGAGAGGTAAATAGATATTTTGTGTGGGTTTTTTTAACCTTTCAAGTCATCAATACATGCAAAACATTTCTTGCAATGGTTTTAAGAAACTGTTAAAATCAGAATGTTCTTCAAAAATTCTAAACAAAATCTGCAACGTTACGCTGCCTCCACAAAGTACACTGAATATTTCCTCTACGACCTTTTTTGCAGAGAAGTATTTGAACATCGCAAATCAAGCCAAACTCTCCTACTGCGTTTTTATCATCAAGAGCTGCATTTATGGAGCCTTTGTTGGATATTTGGTGTGGAAGCTTCAGGTTTGTTGGAAATGAGCTCCAATTTCATTCCTTTCCCTGCAACATGTTGTCCTAAACAGCAAGACAAAAAGTAAAATGATTAATGCGGGCTTTCCTTTCTCTGTGTTGCAGAGTTCATCAGGAAATGCAAAAATTAAGAGCTGAGCTGACAACTGGCCAAAGCATCTTTGGGAGATGGATCATTTAAGTTTTTGTAAATAAAATCTGTAAAAAATGGTGCTTATGCTGCCACAACCTTGTACTGCAGGCCATTTGAATTCATATAAACCTGCTAAACTTAGAGTAAAAGATCAATCCGGGTCTATGCAAAGGTTGACTCTTCTTACAGATTAGTCGTGAAGCCGCTGTTTGTCATGAAAGTACTTATTTTTGTTGTTGCTTTATGGTTTTTAGAAATGTTGACTGTGTTCTTGTGGAATAATTTCCACTTAATGCTTAACTTTCTTATCAATAAACATTCATGAGAGGATCTTGTCAGTGTTCTCTCTTTCCTTTTGACTCTGCACCCACACTTCACCCCACACTGAACATTTTTTCCACAGATAAAGGTGGTATTAGTTTCTTGCCCATCTTCACTGTTTTCTGAGAAGTCAGTTTCGTTTCTTCCCACATATTAATGAAACATTTCAGCTCAGAAAAGCTTCAGAAGCTGAGTCATTTTGGCCATAAAATGTATTTAAGTAACTAAAAAAAAAAAAAGGTGATGTAGACTTTTCTGATTACCTTCACTATTTTATTAAAGTGGGCTGATCTACATTGCACACAAGATAATTGTATTACATTTTATGTTCCCTTTATGTTAAAAAAAAGGAAAAAGCTGTCAGTGGGAGACAGCAACCTCTAGAGAATGTGAGTCTTCACATGACCGGAAACCAGCGATTCATCTGTGTGAGTGAAGAAGGCCAAAGCTGTTGTTGGAGAGAGAAGGCAAACCAGGCCATGAAACCCTGCAGGAGGAAGTGGAGTCCAACAGCAGACGAGAGGATGTGGTCACAGATCAGCGTGCAGCTCGCTCTCGGTGCTACGAAACGACGGAGCTGCAACCTTCTACTTTACCACAACTTCCGGCTCACTCTGTGCACCTGCGCCTCTGCACCACCGCCACCGCTACCGGTCTGCACGTCTCTGAGCAAACAGCTGGGAAAAGGTCCATTTCTGCATCAACTGAAGATACAAAGTTACAACACCTACGACAGCTCTTTACTGTAATCTGGAGCAGACATTTGCATTTCAACTTTTTCTGCAGACGAGAGATGAAAAATTGTGTTGCGGTCTAATGATAACCACTTTTATGTATCTAATGCATGTTTAACAAATTTTTTTTTTTAAAAACAGCGTTTTAGTGAAGTCTTCTCATCATGTGACTACAGTAACACACAACATATTACTGGATCTGAAACACTTTACAGCAGTTACCGGACTTGCTTCTGTTTAAACAGTTCACTACATCTTATTTTTCCTTATCCAGTTCCTCAGTGGGATGAAGAACGTGTTCTACTTTCATCATTTGTTTCCTATAAAAACATGTTTGCCCTCACTCCTGTCAGATGAACAGGAAATAACATCTGTGACGCAGCAACCGAAACTCTGAGTGGAAACATGTATAAGATAATTATAGCTCCTTTGGCAAAACCTGATCTTTTTAAGTTGAAATTTTAAATTTGTTTCAGTATTTAAATATAAATATTTATGGACTTTTAAAAACAGAGCAAAGTAAATGCGTGCCAAAAAGTATGCAACTTTTTAATGAACCATATTTGAAGATGTAATCCAACAATATGCACTCTGATATGTCATTTTAGACAATTATGGACATTTTCATATGGGCAACAAACATCCTGTAACAAAAGTATACAAACTGTATGAAATCAAACTGAAAAAATAACTTCAGTTCTTGCTTTAAATTACAGTTATCGTTACTGCAATTATGTCTATGAAAAAAATGGACATTTTACTTCAGAAGTATTGTTTAATGCCATGTTGAAAAGAGAATAGTGATTTAAAAGGTTCCAAAGAAATGAAGGTTTGTGCTGATTCTGAACATCAGTATTTCATTTCTCATCTGTGACAACAAAATGTTCCTGACTATTATTCAGGACACAGATTATAGTTTATTAATAATATTGAACTCAAGCGATAATGTTTATGACAGTAAACTTAGCTTGAATCAAAAATTCTCTTAAGCAAACATATAAGCAAAATGTTGCACCCACGTGTTCAGTTTTAAGCAGTCACAGTTCTGTGCAAAAGTCTTCGATCTGCTCTCACTGCAGTAAGAGTACTAACTGTATATGAGGCAGGAACAGAGTTTGTGCAGTTCTAATCAATGTGGCAGTGTGTCTGGGATCATTGTCATGCTGAAAAATGAAGCTGTTGCCAATCCTACACTTCCCAAAGGTTATTGCATGGTGAAATCTGCTGGTACTTTTCTGCACTCATGATTCCACTAATTTTGACAACATCTCCAACAGCACTGCTTAAAACGCAGCTCCAAACCAGGACAGAACCTCCACGGGTTTCCTTCACACACACACTGTTGTTCTTCTCTCCTCTATACATATCAATGTTGATTTGAACCAAAAGTTTCAAATTTGGATTCATCACTCCATAAGACCTGTTGCCACTAAGTTTGAGTCCAGTTCTTGTGTAATTTGGTGTACTTCAGCCTTTCAGCCTAGGAAGGCCAAATGCATCTCTTAGGCTTTGCTGGAGTTTTTCTGTTTCTGAAGGATATGAATTTCAGATACTCCTCGTCTGCTGTAAATAGTTTTTTAAAGCCTGCCACTACTTCTTTTGTCCTCCACTTCTCCGGTTCCCTCATTTTTTTTTAAAGGACACACTGCACACCAGCTAAGATATGCCACCTAGCAAAATATGCCAGCTTTTTGGATAACAGCTCTTTGGGAATCACTTTTTGGTACAAAAATGCTATTTTATGTATGTCAAACTTTATGTATTTGGTGTTTTTCAAAGATTCAACTTAATAAATGGTAACATATGTGTTTTTGGGATAGGCTGCTTGTAACACAGTGTTGAAAGATCCAATTTAAAATTCCACTGAAATTGGTCAGGTAAGGACTGGACTGAAAATGAGTGAAAAAGAAGTAGTAGTTCTCATTGGCTCCTTTTTCACTCATTTTCACTCAAGACCTTTAAGAACTTTCAAAATGATATGAAAGTCTGGCTCCTTGGAAGTGGTGGTTTGAGACTTTTGCACAACACTGTAAATGTAACCTCATTCATGTTGCAGGACCCCTTGTGGTACAAAGTCATTTAAAAGTCATGCTCAAAAGGAATTTAAAATTTAGATTTCAACTATATTCAGAGATGAAAAAATAGTGAAAAGGGAATCATTCATCATACACCATACAGAAGGAGCACATTCAGGGCTTATGTATTTTGCATGGGCTTGAAGTGTCTTCAGAATTTGTATTGATCCCTATTGGAGAGCTGTTACTCTTGCTCAGACAAAAAAAACTCACACTATGATGATGCTTCATTATATGGATATGCACAACGGAAGTATAAATTATATGAAATATAGAATTTCTGCAACAATGTTTCTTCTTGCAATGCTACTTCTTCCCTTCCAACTGTTCATGTGTACAGAGCTGCAGGGTTCAGCTTGACAGATATCATGTAAATAAATCCTTGAACTTTCAGTCACAAGTCACACATTTTGAGTCCACCTGCTTGCTGAGACATGACAGGTAAATGGAAAGTTTACCCATGCTTGCATTTCCCTGTGACCCTGAAAAGGATACGCGAAAGAGAGTGGATGGATGGATGGAACATTAAAAAAATGACCGAGAGGAGAAAAAAAATGTACACGTTCATACTATTCACGGACCATAACTGGCCCATTAATTTCAAAGTGAAATAATTATTTTTGCCTCCGCCAAGGAGATTATATATTTGGTAGGATCTGAGTGTGTGTCATTCTGTCCCTAAACATGATAGAACGAATAGTTTTGAATGAATTCTGATAAAGCTTTGTAGGGGTGTAGCATTGGATCATGTTAAAAATCCATTAAAATCTGGCTTACATCCACTAAGGTCTTCAAAGTCAACTTAATTATTTATTACCCGAAAATTTACAAAAAGCCTTATAACTTAGAAATTATGATTCTAACAAGTGTGGTGTGTATTGTCACCATATAGAAAGTAACATATAAAGATTTAACATTTGACCTCTCCTGCAAGGTCAGTAGATTGATCTGAATGTGATACTAATGGTATATAGAGCTATTAAAACTTAATTTTATGTTGTTTGGCCCTGACAACATAAAGGCATATAGAAGTAATATATGTGGACTCTAAATAGCTCATTACTTTCACCCTCTGACTTCTTCTTCAAGGTCAAATAAGGTCAACCTTTCATAAAATGTCTTTGATCTTTAACACTATACTTAAAATTATAGTGCTTTTGTTTGTATTGGCAACATTTAAGAAATGATACTGGTATAATCCAAATGTTATCTCACCTCTGATCTCACTTTTATATTTCACATCTGCACTTCATTCAAGTTGACCCCAAAATATTATATCTTTAAAGACAGTATTTTCAAGTGACAGAGAATGAGCTGCCAGTTAGTCAGAAATATACGGTATTACAGTTATTTACAAATCGATACCTATCCATTACCTACTCTAACATAATATTTATGTAATCAAAGTGAACATTTGTCATGCTACCTTTACCTGATTTTTAGTGCACTATAAACTTCATGAAGTACATTCACTTAAAGTACAAAAGGAATATATACAAAAAAACTACAGAATTGCCTTAAAAGTAAATACTACTCAGACAGTGAGCTGCCTTGGTGGGGATTTGTGCCCTCGGAGGGATTCTTGTTTTTAATGTAATGTTAAATATATAGCAAAAGTTGCTCATTTATGAAACATTAATGATTTATAAGACCTAATGTCAGGAGTATTAAATTACTGCAGAACTCTTGATGCCAGTGACTTGTAGGCTGACAAAATCAAACAGAAACCAGGCAACTATAATACAAATTAGAAATTAATGTCTCTCTGTTTTTAATGCTGTGGATCTACACAGCACATTTCAAATACTAACAGGTGAAGTGACTGATATTGATCATATACTTACATTTTTGCTGGGAAGCCTTAGATTGTAGCTTTAAGGTGGATTTTACTTTGAAATGTACCAATTACTAGATCCCATCCATTATTTCTAATTCATTCATGTGTTTTTATATGCAAACTGGGAGAAATGTGCTACTCAAAACTATTTTTTTATGACTGTCTTAAAAAGACACAAAAATAACTTCATAAAAAAGGGCCAAAAAAAGGCCGATGGAACAGAGAGACTCTTTTCTTCTCACACATGGCTTGATGGAAGTCTGGGGGTCTCTCCTCTTATTCCTGTTTTACAGTCTGTGAGTCCATGGTCCAGAAACCCCCTCTAATTTCCTCTGACAAGTTCTTACAGTTGCTTCTCAATCCCCCAGTGTCTACCTCCCCCGTGAGAGAAGGAAGCTTGACAAAAATGGATAATTTCACCACTGATATTTTGATATGATAATTTTATTCATGATGCCACTCCTCAGGCCACTGTGCAGCTCGTCTGTACAAGTGTAAATGAGGAGTGTTCCAAATGTAAAATGTTCTGCTGAGGGTGATCAACTAGGCTATGTGGCCAAAACTAGGCAATATATGAAATGAGTTTTGTTCCAGTCATAGACTTGCCTGGCCCACACCATCTCCAGTCGGCTTGCCTGGCTTCACCAACATAGACCAGATGGCCTCATCCTCAGGCGGGGAGAAAGACGAGAGAGAAATAAACATAAAGTGAGAGTTAGTGAGAGAAAGCACTGGTGCTTGACATGTCCCAGAGGTGCCAGGCTCAGTTATATCCAACACTGGGTCTAGATGCTACTGAAGCTCATCTAATGTTTAGACTAACTAACTGGAAAAGCCTAAATCCCACAAAACTGTCATAGTAGGTGACCATTTTCCCCTCTTGCTATCTCATTCTATCTCATTACATATGAGGGCTCCCTGTCTGGAATCAATCAAACAAAGCTAACCCTTTTAATAAATTTCACTATAGACATTTGTCAGTTCTTATTTGGTGTCCTTTTAAGAATGCAGAGTTGAAGGGTATATTTAATATTTTAAAGGAATGCTATTTAGTATTGGATTCCCATACTGTTGGGGGCAGTCCTCTGATAAAGCCAGTAGCATATCAGCTGAATACAATGGTAGATAGTAAATGGACTGGTGCTTATATCAGCGGTACTCAGGGTTTAGTATCTTGCCCAAGGATACTTTGGCATGCAGACTGGAGCAGCCAGGGATCAAACCACCAACCTTCCAATTAGCAGGTGACCTGCGCTACTTCCTCAGCCAAGGTCACCCCAGGTGTTCATAAGTCAAAAGCTGATTTGTTAAAAATGGGCTTTAACAACAAAAGAAACCACAGTGTACTTCACCACAAATAAGAAGCAAGAAATATAAAAGACCAAAGAAGCACAGACTGCAGTGAAAGGTTTTCACTGTTTTTAACACTTGGTTTCACTTAAATATAAATAATTTATTTGTCTATTACCAGAGGTTAAAGGGGGCAGGTAAGGAAACCCTGAGTTCTGATGTTGCAGTGCAGCTCACCTAGAAATAAGTCATAATTTTTACTGCAAGCACGAGCATATTTATTTTCTTTGTGCATCATGAATGTCATGGTAATTTTGGACTTTTGATGATTTCTTTGAACTGTTCTTTTTCCAAGTTGCAATTATTGCACAGCATCCACCTTTAAAGTGGAAATGAAACACTACATATATAAAGGCTAATCTAGTCTTGGAGCCCTGTCCAAAAAAATGTCATAGATTTAATAGTGTAAGTGGTTCTTTGTTGCTGGCTAACTCGCTACTAAAATGGGAAAATACAGCTATTAGCCATAATGTTCAGGTTTGTAAAGCACTTGATAATTGAGGACTGTGTGGAAGACAGTCTGTTTGAGTCAGGTGCACTGGTGGTTCACGAGCACAACAAGCTGATGTCAGACACTGTTTGACTTTCCCTTGTCAGGTTGGGCGTACAGACAAAGCTGTGTAATCATTTCCTGTGGGTGTTGGACTCCGCCAGGGCTGCCCTTTGTCACTGAATTTCTAGGTGTAGCCAGGTGGCGGAAGGCTTCTTCCTTGGTGGCCTCAGAATATCATCTCTGCTCTTTGCGGATGATGTGGTCCTGATGGTGGTGGCCTCCAGCTCGCAGTGGAATGGTTTGCAGCCGAGTGTGAAGCGACTGGCACGAGAATCAGTACCTCTAAGTCTGAGGGTCCTTAGCCAGAAATGGGTGGAGTGCCCTCTCCAGCTCAGGGACGAGTTCCTGCCCCAGGTGGAGGAGTTCAAGTATCTCGGGGTCTTGTTCACAAGTGACGGGAGAAGGGGGCAGGAGATCAACAGACGGATCGGGGCTGCGTCTGCAGTGATGGGTAGACCCAGGACATGCTGGAGAGATTGTATCTCTCGGTTGGCCTGGGAAGGCTTTGGGGTCTCTCCGGATGAGCTGGTGGAGGTGGCTGGGGAGAAGGAAGTCTGGGCTTCTCTGCTTAGGCTGTGGCCCCTGTGACCTGGCCCCGGATAAGCGGAAGAGAATGTTGCATTTCCAATTTAATGACTTTTCAAAACAAGACTTGATTGCACAAGTCTGAATTTATTTGGATTTAGCAATCCACAAACTTTTGGCATAATTCTGGCTGGATATTTGACCACTCTTCTTGGCAGAAGTTGGTTGGTTTCATGGTATGGACCCAGCTTTCAGCATAGTCCACAAATTTTCAATAAGGTTGAGGTTGGGGTTTTGGGAAACCCATTCCAATAGCTTTATGTTAGCCTACTTTATCCATTTCAAAACCAGTTTTGATGTGTGTTTGGGATCACTGTCCTGTTGGAACACCCAATTGTCTCCAAGTATCAACCATCTTAGTTGAAGTTGAAGAATTTGAAGGTAGTCCTCCATCTTCATTATTCCATCCACTTTGTGCAATGTACCAGTACCAATGGCAGCAAAACAGCCCCAGAGTATGATGCTACCACCACCAGGATGGTCAGGAGGTACAGTGTTCTTGGGTTTTGAAAGCCTCTTCTTTACTCCTCCAAATAAAACTCATTGTGACTAATAGCTCAATCTTTCCTATCTGACCTTAAAACATTTCTCCAGAAGGCATTTGGCTTGTCCCTGTTGGCAGTAGCAAATTTCACTTGAGCTTGAAGGTATCTATTTTGGAGCAGGGGCTTCTTTCTTGGTTGGCCCCCTCTCAGTCCAGGGCAATGTAAAACTCACTTAACTGTGGACAGTGACACCGGTGTTCTAGCAGTTTCCAGTTCATGGCAGACTTGAGCCTCTGTGGTTCCTGGGTTGTTCCTGAAAATTTTAGCTAATTTCCTCTCATCTGATGGTGAAAGTTCGGGTCTTCTAGATTTTGGCAAAGCGGTGACACATATGAATAAATGTTTTAAATGATGATCTTGGAATCTGCAGTTGTTTAGAAATGACTCCAAGAGTTGAGTTCCTTGGGCTTCCCATTGTTCCCATTGAGTATTGGTCAGTCCAATAAGTGCAGTCAAACAAATCCGTTTTATGCTTGCACAGTGAAACTACCAGTAACGATCACTAACAGAAAGTTAAAAGACAAGTTAAAAGTTAAAAGACATTGTAGAACCTGCAATATCACTTACTGAAATATTTAAGTGAATATATGAATATTTTTGAGCCTGTATGCATAATTTTGACCCTTTGTGGATTAGCAAAAATCCAAAATAAATTCAAACTTGTGCAAGTTTTGTTTTGAAAAGTCATTAAAGATGCATTTTGTACAATCTGTATGGTCTGGAAAAAGAAAAGTTAAAAGAAATAATTAAAAGCCGAAACTTCCAGTGACTTTCATGATGAGTATATGTAGCCTTCTGACCACAACTGTATTTTTATTAAGTAAGCATTGTATTCTGTCTGCCATGTAATAAATGACATTCTATAACCAAGTGCAGCACAATACACATCTCCATGGAGAAACTGAGAAGGCATACTGATATTGAAACAATATCACATTTTCACTCCAAGGCAGCTGCCAGATTTTCAGTGTACCTTCACATGTAGCCATTTGACTTGGGAATAAACACTTTTAGAACACAACATTGAGCCAGCGATACACTGTCCAATTTTGGGCTGTACAAGAAAAAAAGACAACCAAATTTAAATTATTATGGCAATATCCTTGGGACTGAGAAGGATGCAGCTAGGAAATAAATAGTGGGGGAGAGAAATATGCAGGAGTTCCCATGATTCAATAGGTTTTATCATTTTAAAAAAAAGTGAAAAATGCTAAATCATAGAACCAGCATGAATAAGAAGAGTCTAGTCTGATGGCTAGTTTGTTAGGGGAGTCAAAGCACAGTACTTCAGTTAACAACGAGACAGACTATTAATATAAAACAGTTTAAATAAAGCTAGACCTGCAAAAGATATACCATGTTCAAGCACTTGATGAAACTCTGGACAAAGGTGAATTTTGAAGAAAAAATAAATTGTCTATTTGGCACATTTGTTACCAGTGTGAATGTGGTTAATGTATGTAAACTGTAATTGTAAGTTACAGTTATTTGGCACAGTATTACAATTCTTTTGTTCATGGTATGAAGTATAAGAATCACACTGAGCACCTTGGGAAAAGCAAAACTTGCAGATATCCTTTAAAGTGTGCAAAACAGCCAAAAGAATGTGAGAGTACTTCAAAATGTGCAAACTGAGTGTCATTTTATGTCTCGGAAAGACTGTTCAGGGCCATCATACAGATGGCCCAATGGCTCCTGCTCGACTCCCACTGCTCTTTGTTTTCATTCCTCTCTTTTGGTGATAATGTATTGTCTGCAGGGTGTCTAATGATCCCCGAGAGCAACCATATTCCACTAACAGGCACTTCTGTCAAACACATCACCAACGCTGTGCCCATTGATTTGTGTTGCCTTTAAAATGGGCTGTTTCCTACACGTTGGGCACAGCCGTAATTGCGGCTTGCTTAAATGATTCAAATAAGGCATTCTTTTGCTCGTATCTCTGCTTCCCCTCCCTCTCCTGTCACTGTCACCCTCACTTATTTCATTACAGATTCAGCAGACTTGATAAAACAGCAGGGGTGCCCCATTCCACAGCGCTTAGGCAGCCCGGCTGAGACAAAGAAGTGGTCAAGCGGGGCAACAAATCACACCAAATGGAGCGTTTGCTCTTTGTGCAGCCTAGTTATGGAAAACTGATAGCAGCATCCAGAATACTGAATAGGCGTAATAAATGCTGAAGAAGGAGGAATCTTCTACTAATTGGGTGGAGGGGGGTGAAAGCACTGGTATTCCCCTTTTTGTATCTGGAAATTAGTTCTCTAAAGAAGCCTTCAGCCCCTCCACCACCCTTTATCTATTTCAGACCCTCATGTCCTCTTCCCCTTCTTTATGGTTAGAACCACCTTCACTCTGGTTATTGGCAGCTCCATGGTTCATCCCCCATCTGCACCTTCTAAGGCCATCCTGAATACTCAACTCAGTATCCTCACTGTCTTAAACAAGTACAGCAACATCAGCTCCAAAATCATCCACACTGAAACAAAAGAGCTGGACAGTCAAAAGTTTCTAAAAATGACTTTCAGACATTCCCTAGTTTATCCCGACAAGTCCCATCCTCACCCATAAGAGAAGAATAATGCTCTAGACAATTTGCCCTACAGACCTTTCTCAGTTCTCCTAAACATGACCTTTTCCATTGCCACCATAATTTCCTATTATAACCCACTGCAGCACACTCAATATCACACAACTCTTCTGATAAAATAAGTTATACTTAATGTATCCCAAATGTTGAGATAGAAACTGAACTGAGGCACTCCAACCACCTGTGTTACTCCTGCCTTTATTTGTAATCTGTTAAATTTTGGTCTTCTAAATATCAGATCTTGGATGTGCAGCAAGTTAGGGTGATTAAGGACAGAAATGGAAATGTGCTAACAAGTGAGAGTGTATTGAGAAGATGGAAGGAGTACTTTGAGGAGCTGATGAATATAGCAAAGGAGGTGGGGTGGGTGGAGGACAATTAGTGAATCAGGAAGTTAAGAGGATTATTAAGGAAGAAATAAGGGCAGCTAAGAAGAAGATGAAGACTGAAAAGGAAATTGGTCCAAATAACATACCTATGGAGGTATGAAGATGTCTAGGGGAGAGGGCAGTGGATCTTTTGATCAGACTGTTTAACACAATTTTGGAGAGTGACAGGATGCCTGAGGAATGGCAGAAGAAGTGTACTGGAAACAATTTTTCCATAACAAGGGTGATATGCAGAACTGTAGTAATTACAGGGGATAAAACTGATACCATGCAAAGCTTCTCGGAAAGAGCGGCTGAAGCTAGGTTATAAAGAGATGTGACGATCAGTGAGCAGCAGCATGGCTTCATGCTGAGAAAAGCACTACAGATGTCCTGTTTCCTTTGCGAGTGCCGACGGAGAAGTAGAGCGAAGGTCAAGAAAGGAGTTGCACTCCTACATGGTCCAGGGGATGTGCAGAGCGAGAGCTTGCGTAGAGAACCCAAATGCAGAGACAGGCAGAGGTGAACTGAGTTGTTGAGTGAAGTGAGTTGGTTTATTGACTGATGGCAAAAGCACAAAAAGCACCATAACACTCAAAAAGGGAAGTGAAGACTATGATTAACTGGAACTTAAAACTGAAAACACTCTCAAAGGAAACACTGGGGAAGCCGAACATGTATGGGAACATAAACAGACAATCAGACAAAGGACGGGAAGACATCAACTATACATGCAGAAGGGCAATTAGGGAAGTTGAGACAGCTGGGGAAAATGATGTACAGTTGAATGAAATCACAAGCGATGAGACAAAGGAAGCAAAACTAACAGCAACACACAAGGAACACAAACCCTCAAAATAAAACAGGAAATGTGACAACTAAATGGGGAAAACAGACACACTAATTAGCAACATATGGGGGAAAATTAAACTAAAGCAACTAAGAGTTGCAAACTTAATACACTAAGGAACACGTGAAGTAAATATAAACATTAACAACCAGTGATCAAATAGAATAAACAACTATAAAGTTCAGAAACTCAGAAACGCTGGGTAACAGGCCCAGGACAATGACAGCATTGTGTCTTTGTAGATGTAGGAGGGTGTCGAGACTGAGGAACTGTGATAGTGCATGAGGAAGTCACAAGTGGCAGCGAATTATGGGAAGCTGGTGCAGGACATGTATGAGGACAGCAAGGCTGTGTTGAGGTGTGGAAGCAAGACACGTAACTGAACCAGTAGATGTCACATACATGT
>JAMQGT020003761.1:0-27780 GCA_024447675.2 Pterophyllum scalare | reverse complement strand
AGGGCAGCAGGACAGACTCCTCCCCCTCATACACCTCCACCTCTTCCCCTGAGGCATGCTGGGAGACTGAGGAGAGAAACATGACTCAGGTGAGTGCTGTGCAGTTCTCATTTCTCTGATCTGTTGTCTCCTCTGTCATGTGACCTGAAATCAGTGTCAGACTCCACGCTGACACTATTGTGGAAATACAGTGAGCTCCAAACACTTTTTAAAGACAAGAACAAACTGGAGCTTCTATTTGTGCAGATTGCTGCTTATAACTCAAATGAAAACATGAACAAATAAAAGCCTCTGCATGATGAAGCTGACCTGCAGAGCTGTGGCTTCACGAATATGGAAATGCTTTAATAACTGCAACATGTGGAGACCCAGCTGTGGGCACCTGGAGACAGGGTCCTGAAGATGCAGTGCTTTATGATTTATATCAAAAGTTATTTTTATCCTGCAGGGAGAAAACAACTCACAGCAAGAGCAAAATGATAAGACAACTTGTCGGGGTTCAAAGGGTTAATAACTGGTTTAAACTAACTAGTACTAACTAAACCCAGGTACACAGCACCAGGGTACCAGCTGGACACACAGTGTCCTTTTAATTAACATAACAAAATAAATGATAGTTTATGTTTATGTTTTATGAGTCTGAAAGAAAAAACAGATACCTGCCAATATATCAGAACTTTTAAAAATTTATTATATCCATCCATCCATCCATCCATCCATCCATCCATTCTCTTCCACTTATCCGGGGCTGGGTTATGGGGGCAGCAGCCTAAGCAGAGCTCAGGCCTCCCTCCTCCAGCTCATCCAGAGGGACCCCAAGGTGTGAGATATAATCTCCCCAGCGTGTCCTGGGTCTACCACGGGGCCTCCTCCCAGTCGGACATGCCCGGAACACCTCACCCAAGAGGTGCCCAGGAGGCATCCTAATCAGATGCCCGAGCCACCTCAACTGGCTCCTCTCGATGTGGAGGAGCAGCGGCTCTACTCTGAGCCCCTCCTGGATGGCCACACTCCTCACCCTATCTCTAAGGGAGAGGCCAGCCACCCTTCAAAAGAAACTCATTTCTGCCGCTTGTATTCGTGATCTTATTCTTTCGGTCACTACCCAAAGCTCGTGACCATAGGTGAGGGTAGGGACGTAGATCGACCGGTAAATCGAGAGCTTCGCTTTTACACTAAGCTCCCTCTTCACCACGACAGACCAGTGCAGCGTCCACATCACTGCAGAAGCAGCTCCGATCCATCTGTCAAACTCCCGCTCCCTTCTCCCGTCACTCGTGAACAAGACCCCGAGATACTTGAATTCCTCCACTTTTCTTCCGGGCACCGACGCGAGCGGCAGCAAGTTTGGACAGCTCTGTGTTTGTATCCTTGTGTTTGTCTATTTTCATCTATTTATTCTATTTTTAATTTTTTTAATTTTTCTTTTTAATTACTCCTTACACCTACTTGGTGTTTTTACCTATATCCTATGGATATACATCTTTTTGGAAGACGCTCCGACAGTGAGAGGCTTGTTTACACAAGGAACCAGATGTTCGTACTACGGAAACATGCGATCTTAAGCAACGTGGAAATCCCAAGAGAACTATTCCGCTTTCGCGGACGGAGGGCTGGAGTCGCAGTCAAAACTAAGCGATGGGAGAACAAGTGGAAATATAAACCCTCTGTGCCGGCGATTTTGATGGGAAATGTTAACTCATTGGCGAATAAAACGGACGAGCTGGCTGCGTTGGTAAGGAACCAGAAGCTTTACCGGGAGGCCAGCTTGATATGCCTAACGGAGACGTGGCTAACTGGTAACATCCCCAACGCGAACGTGGAGCTACAGGGTTTCAGCGTTGTTAGACTTGACCGGGATAAACAACTTTCCGGAAAAATGAGAGGAGGAGGACTGGTGGTCTACATAAACAACAGATGGTGTAACCCGGGACATGTGACTGTTAAAGAGACAATCTGCAGCAAAGACGTGGAATTACTCGCGGTGAGTCTTCGTCCATACTACATGCCCCGAGAGTTCACACATGCCATTGTTCTTTGTGTTTACATTCCCCCACGAGCCCTCCCGGACATCGCATGTGACGTCATCCACGCAACAGTTGCGAGGTTGCAAACACAACATGCAGATGCCTTCTTTGCAATATCTGGCGACTTCAACCATGTAACTCTCAACTCCACTCTGACAAATTTCTATCAGCTTGTGGACTGCAGTACTAGGAAAAACAGGACCATTGACTTACTCTACTCCAACGTGAGAAATGCATACATCTCCACCCCCCTTCCCCCACTTGGCTGCTCGGACCACAACCTCATTTTTCTACAGCCTATGTACAAGCCAAAAGTAAAATGTCAACCCACCACCACACGCACTGTCAGGATGTGGACACCAGAAGCAGAGGAGGCACTGAGGGACTGCTTTGAGTCCACTGACTGGAGTGTACTGCAGGAAAATGGTAACTTAGAAGAGATTACAGACTGCACAACAGACTACATCAACTTCTGTAGGGATGTTGCAGTACCTTCTAAGACTGTGCGCTGCTACCCCAACCACAAGCCCTGGGTGACGCGTGAGGTGAGAGTACTGCTGGATAGGAAGAAGAAGGCCTTCAGAGATGGTGACATGATGGAGCTCAGAAATGTGCAGAGGGAGCTGAAAGAAGCACTGAGGGAGGCTAAGGAGGCATATGGCAGGAAGGTGGAAAAGAAAATGGATAATAATCCAAGAGAGCTGTGGCAGGGACTCAGGACAATGACTGGGTGTGGAGCTAAGAGTCGTGAGGTGGATGGCGACAAGAGCAGAGCAGATGATCTGAACATTTTTTACAACAGATTTAACTCTCCTCCTGTGAACAATTCAACTCACTCCCTGCCCACACCACCTCCCCCCATGACAAACAATCAAGAGGCAGCACTCACACCTAGCCACCTACCCACGCCCCCTGCCCCCATGACAAACAATCAAGAGGCAGCACTCACACCGAATGACCATCCCCCAGATACCACCCCTGAACTGACCTCACCACTCAAGGAAGACAGAGGACACACACAATACACACCCTCACCCCTGCAAACTCACTGCCAACAGCAACCCCTCAATGTCACGGCTGATCAGGTGAGAGGGGCACTTAAGCGGCTCAAACTAAAGGCTTCTGGGCCTGATGGTGTCTGTGCCAGAGTCCTGAAAACCTGTGCTGAGGAGCTGGCTGTGCCACTGCAGCTCATTTTCAACAGAAGCCTACAGGAGGGTAAAGTGCCTACACAGTGGAAGACATCATGTCTCATTCCAGTTCCCAAAAAGCCACACCCCAAAGAACTGAATGATTATAGACCGGTTGCCCTCACCTCTCACATAATGAAGACATTCGAACGGGTGCTATTGCTCAACATACTGAAGCCCCAGGTTCGCCATGCACTGGATCCCCTGCAGTTTGCATACCAGGAGAGTGTGGGAGTGGAGGATGCTATCCTGTATTTGCTACACAGGGTGCATTCTCACCTTGACAAGGGAGGCAGTGCTGTGAGAATAATGTTTTTTGATTTCTCTAGTGCCTTCAATACCATTCAGCCACCCCTACTGGGTGATAAACTGCTGCAGATGGGAGTGGGAATGGGACTGGTGACCTGGATAACTGACTACCTCACTGGAAGACCCCAGTTCGTCAGGCTGGGTGACCATACATCACAGACTGTGGTCAGCAGCACAGGAGCGCCACAGGGAACGGTGCTCTCCCCAGTTTTGTTCACTTTATACACCACCGACTTCAAGTACAACACGAAGACCTGCCACATGCAAAAATTCTCTGATGACACTGCTATTGTGGGGTGCATTAAGGATGGACAGGAAGGAGAGTACAGGGGACTGGTGGAGAACTTCGTGAAATGGTGCAGGAACAACCAGCTGCAGCTGAATGCCACCAAAACCAAGGAGATGGTGATTGATTTCAGAAGGAATACACCACCATTGGTGCCTGTCTCTATCGAGGGGGAGACAGTGGAGACAGTATGCACCTACAAGTACCTAGGGGTACACCTGGACAATAAACTGGACTGGGCTGCTAATTCAGATGCACTCTACAGGAAAGGTCAGAGCAGGCTCTACTTTCTCAGGAAGCTGAGATCCTTCAATGTCTGCAACAGACTCCTGCTGATGTTCTACCAGTCTGTCATGGCTAGCGTTCTGTCCTATGCTATTACTTGTTGGGGTGGTAGCATCAGGAAAAGGGATGCTGGAAGATTAGACAGGCTGGTGAAGAAAGCTGGGTCTGTGGTGGGCATGGAACTGGAGGCTCTCACTACAACAGCTGAGAAGAGGACCCTGAGCAGACTAGACTCCATACTTGACAATGACAGACACCCCCTGCACCCGATCCTGGCCAACCAGAGGAGTCTGTTCAGCTACAGATTCCGTGCCATCCCCTGCCGGACAGATAGACTACGGAAGTCTTTTGTCCCTAGGGCCATCCAGCTCTTCAACACCGCACAGAAGGATTGGTGACTGGACTGCTTAAACCATCCCCCCACCCTTGCAAACTCATATACACCCCCCCCTCCTCCCCACTCTATAAAGAAAATTACATTTAACCTCACCCACCATCCCTCTGGCATAAGATCCAGCACTACCTTTCACTACTTTAAACTCTTTACTGCACTGAGGGTTGCTGAACACAGAACAGCAACTCACTACACCTTAACAGAGAACAATTATCCACTACACTCCACCTTCCTCATCTCATGGGATAGCTGCTCTGTGATACCTTGGACTTTGTGAACTGCATTGAGAGACCTTTAACATAGGACAATTACCCATGATAATTACTTGCACTGCACTGAGTGTTGTGTGTGTGTGCGTGTGTGTGTATGTGAACTGTTGGAGGACTGATTGCTGTACTCAAATGTGTGCTACATATTTACTGCTGGGAGTGTGAGTGTGGATGTTTGTGTATGTATGTGTGTGTGAGAGTGAGAGAGGTGTGTATGTGAACTGATGGAAGGCTAATTGCTGTACTTAAATGTGTGCTATATGTTTACTGCAATAGGCAACAATGTGTATTAGGTCTTTGTGTATGTTTCTGTTTGAATCTTTGTATTTATGTATCTATGTAAGCTGTCAGACACCTTAATTTCCCTCGGGATTAATAAAAGTACTCTACTCTACTACTCTACTCTACTTGGGGCAGGAACTCTTCCCTGAGCCGGAGAGGACACTCCACCCTTTTCCGGCTGAGGACCATGGCCTCAGACTTAGAGGTGCTGATTATCATGCCAGCCGCTTCACACTCGGCTGCAAACCATTCCACTGCGAGCTGGAGGCCACCACCTGATGAAGCCAACAGGACCGCATCATCTGCAAAGAGCAGAGATGAGACTCTGAGGCCACCATTTATTATATTTATTCTAAATTTTAAATATCAGGCAGGCCCTAGCACTGATCACTGCTTATAACACAATTTAAAGTGTATAAACTGGGAAAATGACAGGTATAAAAAATAACGCAACTTTCTCTGATGATTATAAATGTTCAATACTCCTCGTATGTTAGGGTGCAGCATCAAACCAGCGTCTGTATTTCTAATGTTTCTATGAGTGTTTACAGCTGCTGATGTTTGCAACACTGTTACTGTGATGATAAATGTCTACAGCAGAGGTCACTAATAGGCGGACCTCGGTCCAGATCCAGATCCTGAACCTAATACCAAAACAGAAATGCCCACTTAAAATCATGAGAGCTTTCTGGTGTGCCGGCGCAGCTTTTACAGTCCTTACGGTAGTGGTGATAATACCAAGCTGGTTCCTGCCGGCCGGTGACGTTGTAACAACTTTGTAACAAACGGGGTTATCATAGTTAATAAAGACAGACAAAATAACGAAAACTGAAATTGAAATTTTTTTTCTGAAATAAATAAAAACTATAATAAAAAGAAAAAAAAACGATAACTAAAACTGTATTGTGAGTTTACAAAACTAAAACCATCTGAAATTATGATAAAATGACCTTAGTTTTTGTATTTAAAACCCTTGTGGGTTGATACGAAACAATTTATTTGCTCTAGCTCTCAGTTTAAACTGGGAGCGCCATCCGGCAACTGTGTGCATGCTCACCACGCTGGTCTGCACAGTAATGGCGGCAGAGACAGCCACAGAATCCCATAAAGGGGTTTCTGTGAGTCCGATAGCACAGAGAGCAGCGAGTGTGTTGTTGTGGATGATGGAAACGTGTCAGTCTTCTCAGTCAGGAAAAAACACCAACATCAAAGTCCGCCTGTTTGGATTTATCAGATAATAACAATCAGGAAGAATAATAAAGCATCAATATAAATGTCAGCAGATTCCTGGAGGGAGACTGCTGAAACTATCGGGATGGATGTGAGGGAATGAAGAGAGTGTTGTCATCTTGCTGTCATTTTTTTACATCACAAAAACCTGGCATTTGAACAGCAGTGTGTAGACTTTGTACATCCACTGTAGCTATCCTGACATAGATTATTTAACTTATTTATGCCCTTATAACTTGTGTTTATGAAGTAAGATCTACTTCCAATATGAAAAGTGCAAAAATACTTAAGTGTGCAACTGAACAGTCCAGCCCATAGACCGGAGCACTGAGGGTAGGGAGAGTGGGGTAAGATGAGCCACCACTGTGTATCAGCAACTATGCTTGTCTAGGGTCATGTGACCTTGCTTTTAGGTGGAAATCATCATTTCAATCATTCTGAAAAAGGCAGGCGTCCATGTGAGAATGGTTTTTTCTACAAATAAGCATTTTTTCTTGTCAAAGTAAATTTTTAGCAGTTCATGTTTAATGAAAATTTTATCAAGATAAATTTATGTTAGGGTGTTGTTATCCAGGGTATATATTGATGGATTCCCAAGCTATAAATCTGTGTCGATCGTTTTGTTAAAGTTTGGCCTTATTAGCTAAACTAGCCCATTTTGTTCCAAATGGCTGCTATGGAGCAAAGTAAGTCAAAGGTCATAGGTTAAATTGACCCACTGGTTCACCTTGCCCCTGCCAATAACCGTCAGCCATATTTTTTCTCATTGCTTAAGAGCTATTATGCTAAGGATGTATAAAATTCTCCACAAAACGAGAAATAAGATTTCCATACTTAAATTTGGATTTTAAAATTCCAAATTTTTGTTTACCAATTTTGAAATGGTAATTGGAAAACGAGCCATTTTCCAATGTTTGTTTTCTGATTCCTAATGGAAAATCAAACAATTTTGAACAAAGTCCACCATTTATACCCTCATATTGAAGTTATTTTTTTATCAGTGTAAATAAAAGAAACTCAAACCATACTCAGCTGGTTTTGTGTTGTTTCAGGTAACCTAACTTTAAATGGTTTTGTGTGTGTGTCTGCTTTAATACTGGAAAATACATGGCTCACTGTACCCTGTGAACTGGTTCAGCTTACCCCATGCCCGGGACAAACCGAGCCACCGGAAAACCTTTTTTTGTGGTGTCATATTTCCAGAGCTGTTTGTTATAGACTCATTCTCATAACTTCATTTGCTAGGAGGGATCATTTTGTAGTCGAGGACCGTTTGTAAAACGCTTTCTTTGTGTTCTCAGTGCGACCTTTCGGCAGGAAGTTAACGCCCCTCAGCGCTGGTATAGGGATGACGTCACCGCGTAGCGCGGGTATAACGGTTCTGTTCAGAGTGGCTCTCTTAAAGTCGTAAAGCAGCATTCCGCCTCCTTCATATGTAATATTAATTATAACAATCACCGTGGTGGCGTCACAAGTTGTGTGTCTGCAGTAAAGATCAGGAGGAGTTTCAGTGACCGGCCCCACCCTGCACGGAGGCTCACAGCGGCCTTCTTACCGACTCCGAGCAGCAGCAGCAGCGTCACCAACGTCTCCATCCTCCGTAAAAAGTCCCGTTACAGATGATCCTCACCGAACTACACCGACAGCTGAAATCACCGACAGCTGGAATCACCGACAGCTCTCAGAGCTCCGTTACTCTGCAGCTGCTGACGCACAAAGACAAACTTACTTTCGGTTTCACAGGAAGTGTTGGAACAGCGGAACGGGGCGCTTCTCTCGCTCCTTAAATAAGTCATTAATTACAATAAACGGTGGTCGTCATTCATACATCTACCGTCACAGCAGCGACACCAGAACAGAGCCAGGAAGCACCAAACACACAGAAACTATAACACCTGGACCGCTTTCTCAGTTCTTGTTAGTGTTTCCTGGAGTTTTTAATGGCAGACATAAAACGGTATCTGAAAGACTACAGTGCTGGAAATATTACCTCAGGAGACACTTTCATTTACATTTTTGCACCAATAGAACAATTATTAATATTTTTACATCCTAAAAAAATGACAGGAATTCTTCATGTAACAGTATTAATTTGTAACACATTGCAGTGTGTGTGCTTCACCTAATGTTCTCAGCATATGCAGGTTTTGAAATCAGTTACTTTGATTCCAGTGCTTTGTTACCTCAGACTCTAATCTTACCTGGTTTCAATTCAATTTATTATTTATAGCAACAAATCACAACAAACTCAAGGGCCCAAGGCCCTTTCTATAGTAAAGACCCTACAATAATACAGAGAAAACCCAACAGTCAGAACAACCCCTTATGAGCAAGCACTTGGCGACGGTGGGAAGGAAAAACTCCCTTTTAACAGGAAGAAACCTCCAGCAGAACCAGGCTCAGGGAGGGGCAGTCATCTGCTGCGACCGGTTGGGGCTGAGGGGAGAGAGACAGGACAAAAGACATGCTGTGGAAGAGAGACAGAGATTAATAATTACATTTATAATTTATGATATTAATTAATGATTAAATATAGAGTGTATAAAGTATAAAGTAAGTATAAACAGATTTAAAAGCGGTGAATGAAAAGAAACAGTGCATTATGGGACCCCCCAGCAGCCTAGGCCTAGTAGGCAGACTCTTTGGTGTGTAAAATGCAGTTTATCTTAAATCACCTCGTGAAGCTCTGGGTTATGGCCTCTTTCTCTCCCATCAGGATGCTATTCTTGATGCTGGTGGTGTTTCACACTGGCCAGTAGCACTGCAGTGACTGGCCATGACTGCACTTCTTCATAGGCCAGACTTTCATGTTTAGTTTTTGCACACAGCCTATCAGTGGTAGTTGTTTCTTTCAGTCCCCCGAGTGTTTCTTCACTCAGAGCATCTGAAGGCACTAAGGCATATACAGCTGTCTCACCAGCATGTTCTCTGTCCCTGCCCACTGAGGCACGTGACACTGTCAGCAGTGTGCATGTCCTTGCCTGGTATATAGGGAACATGTAGCTCATACCTCTGCAGCTGTAGCACCATTCCTTGCAGTCTTGTTGGTGCCTTGCTCTGTGGCTTGCACATGATGACCTTTGTCAGCTGTGGTGAGGACACCACTGCCATACTGTGTCCTTCCTCATTATGTCTGAGACGAGCCGTGTGAAGCTTCATTTGGGATGTCCTGTGAATTTAGTCAGTCCTAGCATATGTTGGAGACTTTGTTTGTCCTGTGGGGTTGGCATGTCAAAAAGTGCTTTGACCATGGAGTCTTCTGCTCCCTGACAGCCGCTGTGATGTGTCCCATGTACTTCACTGTGATGACTGTGAACGGAATTTTGTCTTTGTTTGCTATCTTTGCTCTCTCCATTACCTTTTGAAGGATGTTGTCATGCTCACTCTCTGATGAAGCTGCAATAATCCCGTCATCGGCTTTGGAGTCCGAGGAAGTAAAAGCGAGCTTTGATGATGGCTTGTCTAGATTGATCTGGCAAAATCCATCCTTTTCATCCAGGATGGAGAAGATGGTTTTTCCAGCTAATTTGCTGCACAGGTTTTAGGGAGTAGGAATGGAGAATGCTGGAGTTTAAACACCTGATTCAGGTCGCAAGGGTTCAAACCTACCCCGAGGGAACCATTTTTCTTCTTTGTGGAGGCAAGACTGTCGACCCACTCAGTTGGCTCACTGAGAGGTGCTATCACTTTACTTTCCTGTAGTTCTTTCAGCGTCTTCTTTAATGAGTCCATCATAGACAGAGGTACATTTCTGCATGCACTGCACTGTAAAAACAAATTGTGGGCTTCAAGGTTAAAAGGTTCACAGCTTTTTTAAGTTTACTCAACCTTATTAAAAAGGCTTACATTGCCATTTAGTTGACACATGCTCACAGTTCAAAATATTAGTTTTGCAGGACTTTATGTCAGAGAGTAGGCCTAAGTAGTGACAGATATAGACCAGCATCTAGGCTTCTCCAGGTGAGTCAGAGCTTGGTGCAGGAGGTCAGGCTGGTAGGCGAACTGCAGCGGATCCAATGAAGACGTCACCTGGATTCATAGATGGTCGAGGACCAGCCTCTCGAGGGTCTGCATTAGATTTGAGGTCAGGGCTCCCGGCCTGTAGCTGCTGAGATCCTTTGGATGCTTGGTCTTTGGTACCAGTACCACACAGGAGGTCTTCCACAGTTGTGGTACTTTCCCCAGCTTTGGGCTCAGGTTGAACATGTGTGTACACCAGGGGTGTCAAACTCCAAAATTACAAACACAGTCTAAGAAGCAGGCCAAACAGGATTTACATTCAATTCAATTCAATTTTATTCATAAAGCACCAAATCACAACAAACAGTCACCTCAAAGCGCTTTGTATTGTGGGTAAAGACCCTACAATAATACAGAGAAAACCCAACAGTCAAAACGAACCCCTATGAGCAAGCACTTGGCGATGGTGGGAAGGAAAAACTCCCTTTTAACAGGAAGAAACCTCCAGCAGAACCAGGCTCAGGGAGGGGCAGTCATCTGCTGCGAGCGGTTGGAGCTGAGTGGAGAGAGACAGGACAAAAGACATGCTGTGGAAGAGAGCCAGAGATTAATAATAATGATTAAGTACAGAGTGAAGTATAAACAAGTAAATAAAGGTGAATGAGAAGAAACAGTGCATTATGGGACCCCCCTCAGCAGCCTAGGCCTATAGCAGCATAACTAAGGGGTGGTTCAGGGTCACCTGATCCAGCCCTAACTATAAGCTTGATCATAAAGGAAAGTTTTAAGCCTAATTTTGAAAATAGAGAGGGTGTCTGTCTCCCAAATCCAAGCTGGGAGCTGGTTCCACAGATGAGGGGCCTGAAAGCTGAAGGCTCTGCCTCCCATTCTACTTTTAAGTATCCTAGGAACCACAAGTAAGCCAGCAGTCTGAGAACGAAGTGCTCTATTGGGGTGATACGGTACTATGAGTTCTTTGAGATAAGATGGGGCCTGATTATTCAAGACCTTGTATGTTAGGAGAAGGATTTTAAATTCTACTCTAGATTTAACAGGGAGCCAATGAAGAGAAGCCAATATGGGAGAAATATGCTCTCTCTTTCTAGTCCCTGTCAGTACTCTAGCTGCAGCATTTTGGATCAGCTGAAGGCTTTTCAGGGAGTTTTTAGGACAGCCTGATAATAATGAATTACAGTAGTCCAGCCTAGAAGTAATAAATGCATGGATTGTGACTCCAAGATTTCTCACAGTGTTACTGGAGGCCAAAGTAATGCCATCCAGAGTAAGTATCTGGTTTGACACCATGTTTCTAAGATTTGTGGGGCCGAGTACAAGAACTTCAGTTTCATCTGAATTTAGAAGCAGGAAATTAGAGGTCATCCAGGCCTTTATGTCTTTAAGACATTCCTGCAGTTTAACTAACTGATGTGTGTCATCTGGCTTCATGGATAGATAAAGCTGAGTATCATCTGCATAACAATGAAAATTGATGCAATGCTTTCTAATAATACTGCCTAAGGGAAGCGTGTACAATGTAAATAAAATGTAAATAAAATTGGACCTAGCACAGAGCCATGTGGAACGCCATAATTAACCTTAGTGCGTAAAGAAGACTCCCCATTTACATGAACAAATTGGAGTCTATTTGATAAATATGATTCAAACCACTGCAGTGCAGTACCTTTAATACCTATGGCATGCTCTAATCTCTGTAATAAAATGTTATGATCAACAGTATCAAAGCTGCACTGAGGTCCAACAGGACAAGAAGCACAGAGATGAGTCAATTCATTGAACATCTAAAACTAAAATTATTTTAATCATCAATATGACTTTGAATGGCCATAATACAGCAACATGTTCCTTCACACATTAAACATAATATTTCTCTTCAAAAATAACATGAGGGAAAATGAGAACATTTCAAGCTGATGAAAATTTGCAAATTTCTTTTTTGAAGTGATTTAAAAAAAAAGTTCCAGAAACAACAACAAGTTATTTAGTTTCCTTCTTATTCTCTTTCTGTCCAGCATGAGCTGACAGCTTTCCTCAGGTAGCTCATCACCTGTGTGATCAGGCACATCGCCAAATTCAGAAGCTGTTTCCTCCACAAAGAGTTTGCTTCAGCATTTCCTGCTGTGTGACACAGTGATGTACTGTCAGCTCACCTGTACAGGTCTCCCTCTGCATCTTCTGCCACATCCATCCCATAATATAACTATTTTCCCCGCACATCGCAGGAGCAGACACAGGTTTACCTCCACTATCAGTGATCTGGCCCTTTGCCTCCCAGCAGTTTGGAAAATACCTGTTTTCCACTATTTGTTTGGCCATTTTTGGGGGTCAGGCAGCTTAAATGATGTTGTAAAAAGTGCTGACTGATGGTGACACAGACTGCTGTAGCTGCTAGTTGTTTGCTTGGCTTTCGGAATACAGTATGATGGCGCCTGTGTTTGGCTATTGGCGGCAACCTGTCTTTTTTCTAGTTGCATTTTTTTATACTCTGCTGCTCTTGCTCTATTTTAGGAATGTACTGCCTGTCCTGGTTTATGATCGCCTTACATGGCTTTCCATCTGTGCCTCCATGATAGGTCAAAACACCTTTTTCCCTGGTGCTGGCACTTTCCATTCTTTTTCCCCGGAGATCGTCTCTTCGTTGGGCGCCCTAACTGAGGCGGCTATGGAATTTCACCAGAAGAGCGATGTTGAGCGTTCTTAGCCTCCTGTGCTCAGTCTCCTTTCTTGAAGGGAAATACTTTTCAACTGTCGTTGCGTGGATACTCAATGCCTGGCCTGGTAAGACAATGCTTCCTTAGTTTGGTCCACCCAGACTCTGCTCCTACTTGGCCTGTTTTACCCTCATTTTATGGATTTTATGACAGCCGAGGCTCAAACCCTCTGTATCTGCGCTCCTTCCCTCGAGCATCAACTACAATTCAGGCTTCCTCCTCAATACATTTGGTGCTTTTTAATGCCCAATAAATTGTTCTTATTGAATGATTTTTTAACTACCAAAGATCTAGACTTTTTTATTTATTTCTGACAGACACCTGGCAGTGTGACTCTGATTTTATATCCCTCATTGAACTGTGTTCTAATGGATATTCCTTTATCAGCCAGCCTCGCCCATCCGGCCATGGTGGTGGTACTGCTGCAGTGTTTCGGAACCGTTTCTCCTGTCGCCAAACCCAGGTTGGTCGTTTTTCATCATTTGAACTACAGCTTCTTAAAGTTAGAACTGGGAACCCTCTGTATTGTGCACCTGGCTCATGCGGCCTATTCTTAAAGGAGTTTTATCCTCCACCATAAAACTGTCTAGATTGCTTATTGTTGGAGATTTTAATATTCATATTGATGACACTGATCTCCTTGCTAGGGAATTTATTAGTGTCATGGACTCTTCATTTTACCCAACATGTGTCTGGCCCCACACATGAAAAAGGTCACACTTTAGACCTTGTTTTCACTCCAGGTCTGAATGTTGACTTTATTTACTCCAACAATATTTTTATATTTGATCATCTTTGTATTTTTTTTATTTGTCTTATCATGTGACTCTATCCCCTGCTGGAGGTATGGTCAGCTCTACCATTTTAAACTCCTCAACAGCAGATGTTTTTTCAGATCAATTCAATTTATCTTTATCCTAATCTGACGATGTTGATCATTTAACAAACCTTTTTAATACTCATTGTCATACTACTTTAAATGAAGTCTGTCCAGTTGTAATGAGATTAGCACCAATATTTAAATCCTCGCTCTGGATTGACGATATTCGTGGCTAAAGTGTTCTTGCCGGAGAGTCTGTGGAAAAAACCCGCGTACATGTCCACCTTTTGCATCTAAAGGATCTCCTAGTCTATTTTAATAATTCAGTTAAAGATGCGAGGGCTAACTATTTTTCTAATCTGGTCATGAAAAGTAAGGGTAATGCAAGAGTGCTCTTTGATACCATTACTGCTATTGTTAATCCTGCTCTACCTACTGAGCCATTTTTTCTAACAAAGACTGTAACACCTTACTGCATTTTCTGGTAGACAAGGTCAGCGCTCTTCGGACAAATATTTCTCAGTCCAGCTGCTCATTGACCCTTCCTGCCCCAGCCCTGTCTTTCTTGTTAGAAAGTTTCTCTCTGGTCACATTACCTAGCTGTTAAAATTAGTTGGATCTATGAAAGAGTCTTGTATTATAACCATGCCATTATTGTTATAAGGTTTTGACCAATAGAATAATAACTATAGGGGTATAAAATTGGGTTCACACCTGAACGGTGTGAAAAGGAGGGAGCTGTTAGGGATTATTTTTACTCAGTGAATAAAGGACAAATGTTTCAAAGTAAACTCCAGTAAGTTAATTAATAAACAGTGGATCAACCAAATAATGAACAATTAAATAATCCACTAGACAGAGAGCAACAGATAGATAATGCTAGACTAACTTCTCTGTCTCAGTGCATCTTATCCTGGAGGCCACAGAACGTACAGTTAGAACATCACCAACGTCACCATGTTCTGTTATTGATCTGGACAAGATTGATCAATGACTAATTAAAACATCAGGAAGATAATGTGCTTTATGACTCCACTGCTGCTGAGAGGAATCTGGGTCATCGAAACCAGCTTGGACGAGTCTGAAGAGAAGGCCGACTCACAGCAGCCAGAATGATACAGATAGATAAGAGGCAGTATGAAGATGTTATGGTGAGACAGGAACACACAGAGCACACTCTGACTCTGGGTCCACACATGCATGTGTGTCTTTGTCTGATTCTTTAATATAATAAATGTCTTATTCTTTTTTAATTAAAGTGTTTCAGGTGTCCTCCTTCATAAATAACCTGATTACCTGTCACTTGTCAAATCGACATTTTTACTTGGCAGTTTCTGATTTCAGGTCCGACTCTGCTTAACTTACATATGGCATGCCCCAAGGTTCTGTTTAGGGCCCTTTACTGTTTCTGTTTTATTTGCTCCCTTTGAGGCATGTTCTAAACACTTTTGAGGGAATATCATATCATCGTTATGCCGATGACATCCAACTGTATATTTCTTTCGGGCATAAGCCTGTCTCAAAGTTGCAAGTACTAATAATGTGTCTAAAATCCATTAAAAGATGGCTAGCGAATGATTTTCTTCAATTTAATGAGAACAAAACTGAAATCCTGATCTGTGCTCCGGATAAATCTGTTTCTAATATAATGGTAGCCCTTCTTCCTCTTGCTAAATTTGTTAAGCCTTCTATTAAGAACCTTGGGGGTAACCTTTGATTCTGATTTTATGCTAGACACCCATGTTAAATCTTTGACACACTCTTGTTTCTTCCACCTTAGGAATATTGCTAAGCTTACCTCCATCATATCTCATTCAGAATTTGAGATGGTTATTCATGCATTTACATCCTCATGCCTGGAATATTGTAATGCATTGTTTACCTGTCTTAGCAAACATTCCCTGGAGCGTCTACAGGCTGTTCAGAATGCCGCTGCTAGGCTTCTGACTAAATCTTCCAAATATTCTCACATTACCCCGCTTCTGATCCAGTTACACTGGCTCCCTGTGAAATTTAGAGTACAGTTCAAGATTTTAGTCCTTAATTTTAGAGCTCTTCACAAGCAAGCCTCATTTTATATTAGTGAACTCCCTCACTTATATACCCCTTCTACATCACTGCGATCATGTGATCAGGGTCTATTGGCTCTACATTCTACAAGACTGAAAATGAAAGGAGACAGAGCTTTTGTCTCAGTGGCTCCCCGTCTCTGGAACTCTCTCCCTGTCCATCTTAGAGCAGTGGAGTCATAGAGGTGTTTTAAAGGTCTTTTAAAAACTCATCTTTTTAGCTTGGCATTTGTTTGTTTTTATTATTTTCTTTCCTGTTGTAAAGCTCTTTGCAACACTTGTCTTGAGAGGTGCTATATAAATAAAGTTTTAAATACTTACTTATTATGTCCAGACTAGCAAAAAAGACCACAGGGTCCAATGCCCTAAACCCAACAGGAAGTGCGCCATTTTGAAGATTTTGAATTAAATGGGTGCTTTTAGCGATTTCCTGCCCTCATACTTTCTCTAATAATTCAGAGGTTTTGGATGTTATCAGCTTCATATTTGTTTTGTCTTATCTACACACCAGGGGGATCTAAATTTCAAAAATGGTGAGTTGTCACTAGAGGGCATGGCTGTGACGCTATTGATCATTTGCCAGGAAATTTTGATAGCCTCTCATTCAAACCTGCATTATCCAATCTGGATCAAACTTCCACAGTAGGATGATGGTCCCCTGAACACAAACATATGAAAATATTTACTGCCAGTCGTAGCGCCACCTAGTGGGAACAGGAAATGTCATGTTTTACACTTTGAGGTACAACTCCAAGGTGGTTGAGCAGAAACATTTTAAATTTCCCCTGGAAAGCCTTAAGGAGTTGGCCTTACATTGTTTTCGCCAAAGGGCGTGACCCTGGCGGGATGGCAACATTTCTGTGTTTTGCCATGAAGACAAAAATGGCAGTAACTCAAAGCCACATTGCCCAATCTGTGTCTGTCACGGCTGGTGCAGGCAAGGCAGGGAGGACCCCAGAGCAGGACGCAGGACGAGAGTGGACGTGTGCTCAAACACTTTTATTGAGAGGCTGGTCAGGGCCAGCTACACAAGACTAAACTCGAAAACTCGAAACTAAACACTTAGCCGACATCACATGGACGAACAGACGAGGACCCGAACAAAGAACAAACAAACACCGAAACAAAAACAAGAAAACCCCAAAACACAAAGGAAATAGTTCAGGAGGGGCCACCCAGGCCCCGGAGTCCAAAAACACAGAGTCCAAAGGGGTCGCAGGGAGGCCGACCGTGCTCCCAGCGGCAGCGGTGACGAAGAGGAGCAGGCGATGGGGGAGGCCTACCACGCTCCCAGCGGCGGCGGCGAGGTCGAAGGCGACGAAGAGCCGGAGGCCGACCGCGCTCCCAGCGGCGGCGGCGGCGACAAAGGCGAAGAGGAGCGGGACCCTCGGGCGGCCTGCCGCGTGGCATGCGGCAAAGAAGAGGAGCGGGACCCTCGGGCGGCTCGGACTGAACGGAGACCTCGGGCGGCTCGGACTGAGCGGAGACCTCGGGCGGGGATGTCCTGGGTGCAGGAGCCACAGCTGACTGTGGCTGAGGGGGTGCCGAAGCTACCGAGGGCGCTGAGGGGCCTGAAGCTACTGAGAGGACCAAAGGGACCGAGGGGGACCGAGGGGACCGAAGCGAGGGGACCAAAGGGACCGAGGGGACCAAAGGGACCAGGACGAGCTGAGGGGACCAAGGGGACCGAAGCTGAGGGGACCAAAGGGACCGAGGGGACCAAAGGAACTGAGGGGACCAAAGGGACCGAGGGGACCGAAGCTGAGGGGCCTGAAGCTGAGGGAACTGAAGGACCTGAAGCTAAGGAGGGAGCTGAGGGGACTGAAGGGCCTGAAGCTAAGGAGGGAGCTGAGGGGACTGAAGGGCCTGAGGGAGCACAAGTTGAGGGGTGCGAAGCCAAAAGGGGACCCGAGGCTGCAGAAGGGACCACAGGGGGACCTGAGGAGACTGGAGCAGGGGGCTGGAGCTAGAGAGGAGACTGGAGAGGGAGCCGGAGCTCGAGAGGGAGCCCGGAGAGCGGGCTGGAGCTAGAGAGGAGACTGGCAGAGGGAGCTACGGAGAGCGGGCTGGAGCGAGGAGACTGGAGAGGGAGCCGGAGCTCAGGGGAGCCGGAGAGGGAGCCCGAGAGGGGACTGGAGCTACAGAGGGAGCCCGAGAGGGGACTGGAGCTACAGAGGGGACTGAAGCTACAGAGGGAGCTGGAGCTACAGAGGGGACTGAAGCTACAGAGGGAGCTACAGAGGGGATTGAAGCTACAGAGGGAGCTGGAGCTGACAGAGGGGACTGAAGCTACAGAGGGAGCTACAGAGGGGACTGAAGCTACAGAGGGAGCTGGAGCTACAGAGGGAGCTGGAGCTACAGAGGGAGCTGGAGAGGCTGCAGGAACAGAGGGAGCTGGGGTGGCAGAGGCTGCAGAGGGGACTGGGGCTGAGGGGAGCGAAGCTACCTCCACCTGTGGCTTTGATGTCACGGTCCCAGCTGTGGAAGACGGGTCCTGACAAGATCCCGAATGGGGTCTGGCAGGCTGTCCAAAAACCCTGGCTGCACCGCCGCTTGGTTTTGGACCACTCGTTTCACCACCTCCCGATCCTCTTCACTGGGTAGCTCGAGCCATCGCGTACAGAGCACTGCGACCAAACGTACGATCTCTCGTCGCACCGCAACTTCCCCCATAGCGTTCACAGGCAGGCTAAGTGCGGTGTCGCTCCTGGCGACCAAGCCGGCACCCCCAGGCGTGAGGGCGGAAACGTCCGGTGGCTGTGCAGACACTGCAGCGAGGCCAAGCCGGGGCCGAGCAGAGCCCTCCGTAGCGGCAGACGAAGGCTGCTGTCTCCCTCGTCGAGGGCTGCGCTTCCGTCTTCTGGAAGCTGGCGGGCGCTGCGGCGCGGTGTCTGACGGTTCCGCCTGCGGTGGAGGCGCAGCTGACGGAGCAGTCAGACGTTGCGGAGGGGCTTGGGGCTGAGGTGGCAAAGATGAGCCACGGCTTCCACCTCAGCTGTTCATCCCAGTAATAGTCCATTACCTCTCGTCGTTCACGACGATCGTCGTCCGCGGGGTCCAATTCTGGGTTCGGGTCCTACTGTCACGGCTGGTGCAGGCAAGGCAGGGAGGACCCCAGAGCAGGACGCAGGACGAGAGTGGACGTGTGCTCAAACACTTTTATTGAGAGGCTGGTCAGGGCCAGCTGCACAAGACTAAACTCGAAAACTCGAAACAACTTGAAAACTCGAATCTAAACACTTAGCCGACATCACATGGACGAACAGACGAGGACCCGAACAAAGAACAAAGGAACACCAAGGGCTTAAATACACAAGAGGACTGATGAGGGAATAGAACACAGGAGGGAACACAGATGACACAATCAGGCAACAGAGGGGAGCAAAACTAAACACAACATACAGGGACCACAAGACTACCAAAATAAAACAGGAAACACCAGGGAAACAAGGACACAGACCTGAATACAAAACATAAGACACTGGGCCACTGGCCCAGGACCATGACAGTGTCAGACTTTAGTGGTTTGATAAGCCTCGTGCAATGAACACAATGATATGCATAAAGTCCCTAATTGTTAGAGCACCACCTTGTGGGGCCTGGAAATATCATGAAATACCATGTTTTTTGCGTAGCCCCCGAGCTACATTTTATCTATATATCTGAAATTGTGCAGGCTCATGTAGCATCCTAAGACATACAAAAATGTCTCCTGGATCCATACCTGCAATCGTACAGGAAGTTGGCCATCTTCAATTGAAGGTGTCAGTTTTTGCGATTTTGAGGCCTGCTATTTGAATCAACTCCTCCTAGCGCATTTCACCCAGTGAGACCAAAATGGCTCCAGATTATCTAGACAAGTAGCCCATCAAAAGTTTTTTATGGTTTTGTAGAATATTTAACGGCCTCGTCACACTAAGCCGTTGAATTTGGCCTTCGTTTTTCTCCCTTGCCACAAAATTGTTTGTGCACTTGTTCGCACACGCTTTGCCCGATCAGCCTAAAAATGTAATCACTTATGTACAAACTCAAGTTGAACCCATAACTACGGATTCAAGGCTAGAGGTGCAATAGCGCCCCCTACAGAAGCAAATGAAAATTTGTATTACGGTCCACAGAATTGCTTTCTCTGAATTTAGTTTCTCTGAAATGCATGAAAATTTGTTTCAACATTCTTGACATCAACCTGATCAAAAAAGTCAAACAGAACTTATTTTGCACGCCATGGTCGTGACCACACCCAAATATTGCATTGGGCTTATATGGAGAGCAAAAGATATAGTTTCCCATAAATGAATGAAATTGGTTACAAACATTCTGCACACCATCATGATCAAAAAACCTCTGAGGTGGCATGGCTCAAGCGTGCCATGGGTCGTCGCACGCCAGGTGCGAGGGCCTGATCATCGCCGCTTGCAGCTTTAATTTATACTTTAATCCCTGATTAGTGACTAAATATAGACCTGCAGTAGAAACATATTTAGGAGAATGCTTGTGAATATAAAGCATTACAAGATTACGCTCACACAGCCCCAAGTTTTTCAACATAAACACTGTTAACACAACAGCAGCAGTCAGCTGATTTACCTGCAGTCAGGCTGCACAAGCGCAAAGAGGCGGAGCCGGTGAGCTCAGGTGGAGGAAGAAAGCTTTTCTCCCTGTAAGCACCATTAAAGCTTTACTGGGAAACAGCTGGAGGTCCTTCATCAACCAGCTGATCAGTAAGTGAAGAACTGAGAACTTTGTAGCTGCTCCATCCACCCTGTTTGTTTCACACAGGGGAAAACTGCAGTACGGAAGTTAAAATATGCAGATGAACTGTTAATGTGAAAAAGTATTTCTTATCCAGTTACTCAGGTAACTGATGGAATAACTGATAGAATACTCAATTACTAAATTAAGCCATAGTTGCAGCCCTACTGAAATTTGCAACATCCCATAAGCCAATGCATCACCTTCTCACAGGAGCAACAGGATTCAGGTGATGGAGTGATTGTTGTAAGGAAGTAAAGTTTATTTATTTAGTGCTGTTCACAGACAAAAAGTCACAAAGTGCTGTACAATAATTAAAACACAATATCAAAAACCCAGATAAAACACCATGTTACAAACATATTAACATTACCGTATTAAAAGAAAAAGAATAAAAATAAAGTCAACAGAAAGCCTGGTTGAACAGAAAATGTTTCAACTGTTGTTTTAAGAGGCCACAGAGTCAGCTAAATGGAGCTGGAGTGGTAAACAGGTACAGAGCTGTGGCACCACTGCCTGAACAGCTCTGCCCCTCCCTGGGTCTTAGTGTTAGTGGGACAACTAAAAGATTTTGATTTTGTTGTGTGAGAGACTGTTGACTTATTTAAAATGTATCCCAGCATTTAATAAACAATTGTTTTTTAAAAAGAGATTGGATTTGTATCAGTATCGGCAGATATCCAAATGTAAAATAGGACATGTACATGTAGCCCCCCCCCCCACACACACACACGCACAGACACACAGACACACACTTTTATTCTGGCAGAACTAATGATGTCACAGAGCACAGCAGCCAATAAGAAGGCAGCATGAAGAGGAGTGAAAGATGAAGTTCGTCCATTGTGTCTTCAGTTTCCTGTTCAGACACAAACTGATTTTAGCTCACAGCTCCTCATATTTCACTACACAACCTGTATGCAGACATTACCTGTTCTCACTGATGAGTACACAGCACCTGGATCAGCTGACTGCTCTGTAACACACACACACACACACACACACACACACACACACACACACACAGTCTCATTTGAAGGTTGTCCTGTAGGGGAGGCATCACTGAATGTAAATACAGGCATACAGTGTGTAGAAATCATTTCTGTTGTTATTATCCAGGATCATGTGTTGTGTTTTCTGCTCAGGCCTTCCAACTGGCATGTGTGTGTGTGTGTCTGTGTGTGTGTGTGTGTGTGGGGGGGGGGGGGTGCTGTAACAGGGGGAGCCAGCGGATTGGCCAGGCTGATGGACAACTGCCTTAAATGCTCCTGCTGACAGCCACCTCCCCTCTCCTTTGTCTCCTCCAGGCCCAACCAGAGTCAGCAGTTTGCCTTCTGCCTGTATTCAAGTGTGCTCATTGGTGCAGATAGTAAATACTGAGCACTGCAGCAGGGATGTAGGAGGGAGAAGCCATTTTTGTTTATTGCACAGCTTTCTCTTGTCTGTGGGTAGGAGCAGAGGGAAGATGGTTGTCTTTTGTTTGCTGTTTTGTTGGTAGGTTAAATCAGGGACATTCAGCACCGTTTGTTTGTAATGTTGGCATTGCTCATCTCTGAAGCAAAGAAATAAACTGCTGCATATTGTACCATTAGTGTTACTGACTTTTCTTGAGCGTGGTTGGAGTGGGGGAGTAGCACGCCATGTTATGCCCTGTTTTCCCCTAGACTTGGGACGTAACACCATTCAGGAGTGTGCATGAAGCTGGATTTAAGCTGCAGCTCTGAAACATGGAGCCTGAGTTTTTCTAATGTCCAGCAGAGGGCGACTGCTGCTCAGCACTGACCCACGTGCAGCAATGAGAGGCTGTGCTGACACAGTTCAGGCTCAGTGACAGAGAACATCCTTCAGAGTCTCTGTGATCTACCTCAGCTCAGCATCTACAGCTCATCACAAGCTCCAGACAGAAGCAATCAAACTGGAAAAGTCACATTCATTCATAGAAAACCTGAACTGCACCAAAGCAAGGAACAGGAACAATTACACACTTACTAATCATAAATTATCTGTGATATTGACATCAACAACATCAACCTCCTGAGACCCTGCATCCACATATGAGGACATTACATTTGGGCTTTTCTGCACCTTCCACTTCATTCTGCGCAGCAGTCTTTTATACTTAAAGTTGTGCTGACTTTACTGTGTTCCATCCATCCATTCATTCTCTTCCTCTTATCCTTTTCAGTGTCCCTGAAGGAAAAAGTATGTAACAGCTATGTAATGCACTACAACTTCCTGTAGGCTTAGCTTTATAATCAGAATCATAAATAGCTGTTAGAAATTACAAAAGCATCCCAAACAAGAGCTCAGGTCTCAGGAGGGTCATCACAAGCATGATCTGCATATAGGTGATGGTTGCCATGGTTACCTGTTCTCCTGCCAGCTTTCTTCTTCTTTTCTCTGATGACCACCTGACCATAGGTGACCTCAGCAGGACCTGAAGACAGAGAGATGAATGAGCTGATGAAGAGCTGTACTGCACTCTGCTGAGGCCCTGAAGATCCACTGCTCACTCCATTAATAAAACCCTGGATACCTGTTTAAGTTTAAACACTGAGGCAAACTCTTCTCTTGGAGTTGATTGTGCAAACCCTTTTCAAGGAAATGTGAAAATGGTCGAGGCCCAACATTCCCTTAAGACATTATTTTAAAGGACACATATGCTTTTAAACCCTTCCTTTTCATATAAAAATCAGTCACTTGTGGTCTATATGAAGTAGAACTGAAATGCTTTGGTCTGAATTCCTCATTTTTACAGCTCCACAAACCCCCGCTGCAACCCCTGAGCAGCTCGTTTTGGTGCGGTCTCTTTAAATGTGAATGAGACATTTCATGCCCCGCCCCCTCTAGGTTCCACTCCACCCCATTCAGCTATTTCTGTGGTTTGATTAGCTACCGGCAGAGAAACTTTTTGTCTCCCAAGTTTATTAAAGATGTCAAATATGGAAGACTTGTCCATCCAGCCAGAGTCTGATCCAGAGAACGAAGACGACAAATCACTGCGAGAAAAAAATAGCAGATTCACAAGTTTGGTTAGCCAGAAGTCCATGTGGTGTTGAGCGACGGTCACACTTTGCTAGCGGGGGCTGCCGTGAGCAGTTAGCATTAGCTTACTGGGGGGGGGGGTGAAAACATTTCGGGCTAGCACCCTGTAGTTAGCATGGCCAACAATGATGGTAGATAAACAGTTTTCTTGAAATGGTACTTTGATTCACAGCCATGCGTGCATTGAACAGCACATACACAAGGAGTGATTGACAGTGCTAAGACCCTCCTCCTGGCTCTGATTGGTTGTTTTTGACCGGCAGCAGTTCAGGGAGGAGGTGGAGGAGCTCATTTTTTTCACAGATTATCTGTCTCACACTGTCGCCATGGTGACAGTTTTAACAAATATGTAAAAACAGATTTTTATCAAGGTTACATAGTGCAGCTTTAATCTGTATCAGAGAGAAACGTGTGTCTTTAGTTCTTACTGTCGATGACTGTTTTCCATTTTTACAAAGATTGTTGTTGGTTTAATGTAGACCTTAAAATAATTTGCCAGAAGGTTAGAAAAAATCACTCCAGCTATTATACATCCAGACCAAACAGGTTTTATCAAGGGTCGGGATCTATAATAATAATAGATGGAGTGATTTTTGGTATCTATGATGGTATCTATGCACTATTATTATAATTAATAATAATACTGCCAATAATACACGCTGTCTGATAAATGTAATAGATTACTGTTCTATTAATAAATTAGGAACCTCAGTTGTCTCTTTAGATGCAGAGAAGGCATTTGACTGGGTAAACAGAAAATTTCTGTTAGCAGTTCTACACAAATTTGGTTTCCTTTCAGACGATTCACTCGGTACAACACATATATTATAGATATCACGCCTCCCGTGTCCTGCTGAAGACACCTCTATTCACGCCTCTAAGGCAGATGACTCTGCCTGCTCATATATAACAATGTCATCATTGTTATATATGTATCATTTCTTAGTTCTTACGCTCTTCACCTCACTAAGATCACCTCTGCCGAGGTGAGCTAGCTAGCTGCTGCTAGTTAGCTCTGGTGTCTGCCGACGCGAAGTTAGTTTAACTGCCCCTGTTGGTATTAGTCCTACCGCTCAGCTGGTGTGATTTGACTGCTCACGGAGTACTAATTTTGAGTCTTCTACTGCAGCATTTTCACTTTGCATTTTAGCATGAATACTAAACCAAGGCGAGCAGAGCAGAAGTCTTCTGTTTGCCCCTGTGCTCAGGGGTGCAGTTTCTCTCTGCACGACAAGGACCAGCATGACGCGTGCCCCATCTGCCTGGGGATTGCCCACGCTAAGAGACTGTTTACTGAGCCCGATGTCTGTGTGTTTTGTGTATCCAACTGATGTCGCCGCATTTAACGGGGCAGCTACATGGGGGACATTGATGGGTTTGCCGAAAGTGAGCCGGAACCATGCGAGAGCGCTGGCCAGCTTCAGTCTGAGCTAGCCGCTTGCCAGGATGACGAGGACGTGCTGGACATCGGCCTGGATTTGCATGGTTTGTCGGAGGATGAGCAGGAGACCCTGTAGTCGGCTCGGTGCCGGCTGAGACAACATGTATCTTTTTTCACTATTTCACCGTGCAGCGGATAAGCTGCAGGTGGACCGGAAGGTTTTTCCTCCCACCTGAACCTATGACGGTCAGATACCACCTTCCCATCTTCCCAGATTTTGTCTCTGAGCTAACTGCTTCATGGAACAAACCACTGTCTACCCTCGTTTCTCTGGCCGGCTATGGACAGTACCTGGAACGCGGAGGAGGCTGGCTTACAGTGTATCACAGAAGTGAGTACCCCCCTCACATGTCTGCAGATATTTAAGTATATCTTTTCATGGGACAACACTGACACACTGAACAGTAGTCTGTGTGCAGCTTATGTAACAGTGTAAATTTATTCTTCCCTCAAAATAACTCAATATACAGCCATTAATGTCTAAACCAGCAGCAACAAAAGTGAGTACACCCCTTAGTGAAAGCTCCTGAAGTGTCAATATTTTGTGTGGCCACCATTATTTTCCAGAACTGCCTTAACTCTCCTGGCATGGAGTTCACCAGAACTTCACAGGTTGCCACTGGAATGCTTTCCCACTCCTCCATGATGACATCACGGAGCTGGCGGATATTGGAGGCTTTGCGCTCCTCCACCTTCCACTTGAGGATGCCCCAAAGATGGTCTATTGGGTTTAGGTCTGGAGACATGCTTGGCCAGTCCATCACCTTTACCCTCAGCCTCTTCAATAAAGCAGTGGTTGTCTTAGAGGTGTGTTTGGGGTCATTATCATGCTGGAACACTGCCCTGAGACCCAGTTTCCGGAGGGAGGGGATCATGCTCTGCTTCATTATTTCACATATTGGAGTTCATGTGTCCCTCAGTGAAATGTAACTCCCCAACACCTGCTGCACTCATGCAGCCCCAGACCATGGCATTCCCACCACCATGCTTGACTGTAGGCATGACACACTTATCTTTGTACTCCTCACCTGATCACTGCCACACATGCTTGAGACCATCTGAACCAAACAAATGAATCTTGGTCTCCTCAGACCATAGGACATGGTTCCAGTAATCCATGTCCTTTGTTGACATGTCTTCAGCAAACTGTTTGCGGCCTTCAAGGTGGCAGTAATTAAACCACTACTTAAAAAGCCATCACTTGACCCAGCTGTCTTAGCTAATTATAGGCCAATCTCCAACCTTCCTTTTCTCTCCAAAATCCTTGAAAGAGTAGTTGTAAAACAGCTAACTGATCATCTGCAGAGGAACGGTTTATTTGAAGAGTTTCAGTCAGGTTTCAGAATTCATCACAGTACAGAAGCTGTCGTGCAGTGGTGTGCTGTGGCCTTTGATTTGCTATTCTGTCATTTCAGGGGGTTGGCAGGCTGTTTTCTCCTCCTCTGTTGGGCGGGGCTGGAAGCTGTCATGTGGAGGCTCTGCACACCTGTAGCGAGTTAACTCATCATGATAGTATTTAAGGGTTTGCTCTGGCTTCCTGTCCTTGCCAGAGCATCTGCAAATGTCGGGGGTAAAATTTCTAATCAAGCCTTGTTTAGGACTGTCATGTGTGTTTTTGTGCTAGAGTTTTTTGGAGCTGGAGGTTTTTGTGCATGACTGTGGAATTTTGTTCTTCCTTTCATCTCTGTAGAAACCACCTTGTTTCTTAACCTGCCCACCCTCCTGGAAGAAGCATCACATCATTCCAGCCACCTGCCTCTCCCTCTGGATTTTGTCTTACAGCTCCCTATGTAAGCCTCCACCTCGTTACCTCCCTACGTACATTCATGTTATGCTTACTCCAGGTCATAACTCATCTCTCTCTCTCTCTCCTCCGTCTAGACCGGTCCCTCGGCCTTTACACCCCCTCCTGCAGCTTGCTAGGAGTTGGAATAGGACCCTGAGAAAACCTCAGACAGCCAGCCCCTGTTCGTTTGTGTTTTCACTTGTGTTAATAAATTGCATATTTTAATATAGCCCTGCCTCCGTCCGTGTCTGCACTTGGGTTTGCCTTCGCTGTGCTCCTGGCAGTGACAGAAACAGCATTAGTGAAGGTTACAAATGATCTTCTTACAGCCTCTGACAGTGGACTCATCTCTGTGCTTGTCCTGTTGGACCTCAGTGCAGCTTTGATACTGTTGACCATAACATTTTATTGCAGAGATTAGAGCATGCCATAGGTATTAAAGGTACTGCACTGCAGTGGTTTGAATCATATTTATCTAATAGACTCCAATTTGTTCATGTAAATGGGGAGTCGTCTTCACACACTAAGGTTAATTATGGAGTTCCACAGGGTTCTGTTCTAGGTCCAATTTTATTTACATTGTACACGCTTCCCTTAGGCAGTATTATTAGAAAGCATTGCATCAATGTTTATTTTTATTCAGATGATACCCAGCTTTATCTATCCATAGCAATAGCTTAAAGATAAAAACCTAGACACCTAATTCCCTGCTTCTAAACTCAGATAAGACTGATGTTATTGTACTTGGGCTGTCCCAAAAGCTCCCTGAAGTCGTCAGATGATCCAAAATGCTACAGCTAGAGTACTGACATTTAAAATTCCCCTTCATACATACAAGATCTTGAATAATCAGCCCCCACCTCATCTTAGAGACCTCATCTTAAAGACCTCATACAGGGGTTGGGC